>JAODAG010104195.1:0-15635 GCA_027574785.1 Orphnurgus asper
TAGTGACAGCTGCAGTATCTTTGTAGTGACATCTGCAGTAACCCTGGAGAGACAACTGCAGTATCTTTGAAGTGACAACTGCAGAATCCTTGTAGTGACAGCTGCAATGAAGTGACATATGCAATGAAGTGACAACTGCAGTATCCTTGTAGTGCCAGTTATTTTTCTCTAATTCCCTAGCATATCTCTGGCCAAATTAAGTTTCACTTTCAAGAGTAATCAGCCATCACTCCAGGTAGACTCTCTGATCACTCTATCCACTCGAAGACAAACAACTGCAGTATCCTTGTAGTGCCAGTTATTTTTCTCTAATTCCCTAGCATATCTCTGGCCAAATTAAGTTTCACTTTCAAGAGTAATCAGCCATCACTCCAGGTAGACTCTCTGATCACTCTATCCACTCGAAGACAACAACAGACCCCTGCGCCCTACAACAAGAACTATAACCGCCTGAAAGGACATCCCTGTCGATGGGACACACAAGGAGAACCATGTGTGACCATTTCTGGTTTCTGCTATCATATTCTCGGACAAGTAATGTTTTATCTCTTTTACTATTTAACGTACTTGCAGCTTGAAATGGTGTTAACTTATGTATGCAATGTACTTGTGTGTTAAGTCTCATAGTTTAATATCTACAGTATAATATAATGTATCAATTGACATATCTTTACTAAAATGCCAAAATAAACAACAATATGCCATAAAACTTAAAATCGTCAGAATCAGTATACATCCAATCGTCGCTAACGCAAAGTATGAAAGTAAATGAACTGGGCCAAACCTTATAAAAATAAATTGGTGAAAATTTGCATAGCATTTGCACATTTGCATATATATTACAATTACTACTCAATACACAGAATTATGATGATATTTGTCAGGAATATTCAGACTCGGCCCCCATGCATGCAGTCTTCTTCTTCTCCTTCAGAAGTTAAGTACACAGCAGGATGAAACACTTGCGGGTGTGAGTTTTCTTCAGGTCCGTTGTATGGTTTTGTATGGTTGTAAGGTTTTTCCTTCATGACCTGTAAAAAATAATTGGAAAATTAAGGTTTAATGACTTACATTAATTAATTTAACCCTTAAACTCCCATGCAAGCAGTTACATTATACGGACGGACTGCAGAATTTGTTCCGAGTTTTCTGGCGAGTGAGAGCAGTACCAGATACGACCAGTCTCGACCAGTTCATGCGGCTAGCTCCTCGTCGTTTTCAGGGCGAGGCTGTTTTGCTACCAAGGCCATCAAGTAGGGTACTGAGGCAGCTAGAACATGTCCAGTGGTACAAGATAGTATAATCATAAACATTAACATCCACCATGATTTGTGGTAAGAGCACTATACAATAGGTCCAAGATAGTATATAAACATTTACATCAGTTATGACATGGTCTAAGCACTATACGTTAGGTAGAATATAGTAGATAAACATTAACATCTGCTATGACTTGTGGTCTAAGCACTATGCATTAGGTAGAATATAGTAGATAAACATTAACATCTGCTATGACTTGTGGTCTAAGCACTATACATTAGGTAGAATATAGTAGATAAACATTAACATCTGCTATGACTTGAGGTCTAAGCACTATACATTAGGTAGAATATAGTAGATAAACATTAACATCTGCTATGACTTGTGGTCTAAGCACTATACATTAGGTAGAATATAGTAGATAAACATTAACATCTGCCATGACTTGTGGTCTAAGCACTATACAATAGGTACAAGATAGTATTCCCAGGTCTTATTCATCTCATGAAGATAGCACACCACAATTCTTCATTGTAGGTACCTTGCACTTTAGTATAGAGTAAAATTGTAAAAAAAAACTGCCACGCTGTGACACCTGTCACTTACAGTGCATTTTAGTCCTTCAAAGGCCCGGGACATTGACGTAGGTCATGTCAAAGTCCTCCGCCTGCGTGTCCGAGCCCTCTGCCTTCTCGTCTAGCAGGTCCGAGAGCTGCTGCAGGAGCATGGAAAACGACGGACGGTCCACCGAACTGGCTGACCAGGTGCTGAGCATGATCTGAAACCTAAGAGAGAAAATCAGGTTGGTGACGGCATTTCTGATCGGCGATTTCTCGCGGAGGATTCCGATGACGTGGCTTTGCAGGGGACAGATATCGGTACCTATCACACATATAAAAAAAATGGTAGAGGTAATGTTTTATTCCCAATTCACAGTTTCACTCAATTGACCATTGATTGCATCGGCCAGCATGCACGTTCAGGACATTCTGAAAACAATTATTTATTCGGGCTCTCATGAATGATGTTCTCCAAATTGACAAAAAGACGAAACCAAAAACCAGTTTTGCAGGATTTCCACACATTTCCGCCTTACCAGCATTAGTAGGCCGCGTTGAGGGACTGCTAATTTTGTTTACCGGGTTTTTCATATCAAATTTATGTTGTATAGTTACTCCATAGACCTCCACCCCCAGTAATGTCATAAGTTAAAGGCTCCCCCCCTAACGCGTCCGCATATACTCACACGTGGTCGGGGCAGTGTTCGGGCTGTGGCAGACGTCTTCCCCGCTGCAGGAACAACGTCAGGTCCCAGTTATCTACCGTCGGGTATGGATTCATTCCCCTGGTGATGATTTCCCACATCACCACGCCGTAAGACCACTGACATGGGCCAAAGCGAAACAAGAAACGCGATTGCAGAATTGTGTCCCCATGAAATTTAAAACATAAGCTCACTCGGCAAGAAACTCAGTCGCAGGTGCTTAAATGGTTGGAAAATTGTCAGTCTCTTTCAAATCTCTTTGGCAACATCGAGAAAAAGAATGTAAAGAAGACCGATCAAAACAAAATGAAAATGGTAAGGAGGGGTAAATTAAGGTTACTAATAGATGAGGTAACAGGGTGTCACTATTCCAGATGCCTCCAGTAAGTATGTCAAGGACACAACCGTTCCACCTACCACATCAGTTTTGGTGTTGTATATATTCCTCTCCAGGCACTCCAAAGCCATCCACCGGACGGGTAGTTTGATAGTTTTGTCTTTCCCGCTGTAGTAATCCTTTTCGTAGATATCCCGCGAAAGTCCGAAGTCGGCCACTTTGGCGACCATGGTGTCATCCAGCATGCAGTTCCTGGCGGCCAGGTCTCGATGGATGAACTTCGAGCTGGCCAGGTAGGCCATGCCCTCTGCTATCTGTCTGCAAAAGTGGAGCAGCTGCCTCATGGTGAGTTCCTGAAGATGAAAAAAGAGATTATACTCAAAGTAGTCATTAGTCATAGTAGTTAAATTGAGTAATGTTAGCTAAAATTCGATAAATTTTGTCAATCTATCATCTATCTTTTGTAATATTTTTAAAGCGACGCGTCGAGTCCGAACACTGAAATAGAAAATTATCCCTCGTACCATTTAGCTAGCTAACCCTGTGTTTGACAACCCGACATATGGATCGGCCGTGATCATTAGGTGTTGATTTCAAGGAATGTCACCCATTAGATGTTGTCAGCTAGGATAATAGTGGCAAACGACACCAAAAGTCAACAGACGGTAAGCGAAAAAACAGCGTGACTCACATTTTTAGAATCTCTGACGTAGCTGAGCAAATCTCCGTTGGCCATGAAGGGCAGGATGACCAGGGGTTGGTTGTCCCTGGTGATGCAGACCCCGATCAGCGCCAGGACGTTGCTGTGGTTGAAGTCCTTCATCATGATCCCTTCCTTCAGGAAGGAGGTGATGTCGCTGGTGGCACCCCGGAGGAGGGACTTGACGGCCACGTGCATCTCCCGGCCGTCCTGGAAGTAGCGGCCTTCGTAGACGCACCCGAAGTGACCTGAGGGCGATGGCGGTGAAAGACAACCGAACGATTAAAAGAAAAAGTGCGGAAATTTATAGGCCACCAAACGACAGAAAAAGAAAAACGTCCTAACATATTTGGTCTATTATTACAACTGGAAAGGAAAACTGACATCAGAGAATCAGTTAAATCAGAAGCAAAAAGCTGTGAACTGATGGAATTAATTAATTATGAAGCCTTTTACCTCGACCGAGGACATCGCCTAACGTGAGGTTGTCTTCTTGTACGAGTACGTCACTGATCTGCAGTGCGATGTCTTTTGGTATTCTTTCCAGGAGGGGTGTCGATTCAGATGCGGCAGCGCCCCCTATCACAATGTCCGGAGAATCAACCTGACTAGGATGTCGAAGATAACCTGAAGGTTGAAAGAGGGGTCATTCATATAAACGACTTTGTGGTCACTTCCGCAATAAACAGACGAGAATGGTTCCGATGAAGATCGAAGAATATATAATTGCCGGCCCCGAAAGCAGGATGGTTGCCTCGTTGCTTTTGGCAGTCAAAAGGAGAAGGCTTGTTAAATCCACGTTAATCCTCAATCAACAGGGATCAGGTACGTGTTCTTTATGAGCCTATCAAGGCTTCCTGACTCTTACAACACTAAACTAAACATTTCAAGAAAGTCACATACATTTGCCG
The DNA here is from genome assembly GCA_027574785.1 of Orphnurgus asper. Taxonomy (NCBI): domain Eukaryota; kingdom Metazoa; phylum Echinodermata; class Holothuroidea; order Elasipodida; family Deimatidae; genus Orphnurgus; species Orphnurgus asper. Next base: position 4,473 of record JAODAG010104195.1, read on the forward strand.
GACACTTATTTATGAGTATGCGATGAATTATTTGACGTGTCAAGTTCATTTCGGAGAATAAAAGGGCAAAAGTTTACATGCTGTGGCCAGATGGAATGTCAAAAGGTTTAAAGCTCTTGGTAGATTTATTTTGCAAAACACTTTGGCAAAATTCTAAATAAGAGGATTTGTCGTAACCGAAATGGGAGGTAAAATTGAGGCGCTCTTACGAGTCCCTTTCCGATCGTTTGTGTTTAGTTACAAGTTGGACATTTTAGGTGAGCCAAATTAGCTGCATCGGAAAAAAAGAAGCAAAGATTGTATCCTTCTTAGAGCCAGGCCTTGATATACACGCTCGCCAACTCGCCATTGGCAACTAACAATTGGCTAATGGCGACCAATAAATGCACTATGGTCGCCATATTGGCGAGTGGCTTTTCAAGACTTATTATCATTTTAATCTCTTACATTCGTTATTCTTAAATAATTAATGCTTGGCCTAGCCTATTTTAAATCAACGATCGTTACTTACGAAACTGAACACACACTGACAAAATAGTGCTTAGCACTAGCCTACTTACTGTATTCTACACTGAAGGCACGCTGTGCAATATTACTGTAGGCTATACTGTATGTACTGTTTTCTTCTAACTATTTTATTAGCTTTGGCTGTATATCCTGTACATAAACACTATTTTGATATGTATCAAGCTTAGAGGGCCAGAATTCCCCCCTTCAATGTATTGCAAACATGTGACATTCTAGCAGGAGAAAACACAGACATACATTGGCTGTTTTTGTCACACGTGGCGAAGTAATATTATTTTGGACGTAATAGCTAGAGAATAACAGTAACCAACTGGTTTTGCTTAGTGATCGATCATGTGCTGTCTGTTTATCAGAAAATTGCAATAAACGAAGTAGACGTAACAGGCTAAGAGTGTCGTAGTTGACAACAATGCGGGTGAATATGGTGTGCCTGTACACATGTTACTGGCAGGTCTGGCCGACGCGCCAAAACGTTACAGCAGTTTTATCACACGTAATGTTCTTATTTACCATAACTTCCCCGCTCCTAATTGCAAGATTATTTTGGACCCAGGCTACTATTCTTTGATCACGCTGTGGCAAAATTAAATACGGGATTTAAGCCTACTCGATGGGACCACGCCTATACGGAATAAATACAAACCCCAAAATAAAACTTTATGTAGGCGGGGCTTTAACATTATTCAGCTAATTAATTGAAATGATTTGTTACGTAATAATTATGCAACACTTGCCACACAAATTATGATTGATATCTTTCTTAAAGATTAGCACAGAGTTTAGTTTATTCAATCGGTAATAGTAAGTTTGAATTACCTATAAATAATTTTAAAGTAGTATTTTATACTTTTAATATATTATCGTATTTTATATATTTCATACGATAATTTATGACCATTTACGTACATGGTTTACAATATCGTTATATCAGATTTTGGTCAGAACTAGCTGATATTGGCAATATCGACCCAACACTGTTAAATAGGCTAACATTATATGAAGCCTAGCCTAACGTTATGCTGTACTGCTAGCAGTAACAGTTAGGCCTATGTGGGTACAGACACACTTAGTAGATTCTTAGTCATGCTCGCCAAGTGGCGACGTGTTTTTAAAATTTATGTCAAGGCCTGCGAGCCACACATGTTCCCCTCACAGGGAAACGATCACCTATTAACCTCATGCCTTAAGACTCAACACAACGTTATATTTCGTAGTAGGAATTTTCTGTCTTTTGTACCACTACTGTTCAGCTATTTTACTGATTATAATACTTACTTATTAAAATTCACAGGGGCAAACGATGGCCTCTTAACAAATATATCTATGCTTTTTGTCTTTTGTACCGCCATTTATTTGTGGTTCTAGAACCCATTAAAAATTTATATACAACAATGGTATAATTGGTAAACGGCTACTTCATTTACCACTCCCGGTAGCTATAGCTACCTGGTTGTAGGATTATGTCACGTGTATGACGACCTTTTATGGGTTATGTATTGCCAGATTTGTCGGTTTAATTAATCACTTCCAAATTACCTCCTCGTTTATAATCTCTGGGATTTCTGCAGGGATTTCGCGGAACTTGGCTAGTTGCAGAATGTTGAACGTCGGTGGTCCGCTAGCGTAGTGTTACGAAGGATGTTTTGCAAAAAAAAAAGCGTACCAGTCACCTACCAGCCAATTTGCAACATCTACTTGCAACATGGTGTCAAGTATGGTGATGGATCGCCTGAATTTATGTTTTTGCTTTTCCCCCTAAAGTTTTACCCCTAAAGTCAGTTTTACCCCATTGCTTTCATCTTCTCAAATCAAATTTCAAGATTTGTTAAAACGATCGAGGCAACCGCATGTTGTTGTACCGCGGCCGAGTTATTTTGAGGTACGAGTGTAATTTTTGGGGAAGCAGGAGGGGATCTTACGACTGACTGTCTGGCTGACGGTAAAGGTAAACTTTTCCTCCAACAAATTATTCAGAGCTCTGGCCAGAGTTGGCGTTTAACTTCCGAACGGGCGAGGCCATGCACTCCCATGTCTTAAAACGCAAAGTGGTGGAATATTTCAAAATTTAACCAAACTTGATCAAATAAAAGTATGGGAGGTACGCTCATTCGGTTACCCACGTCGACCATGAATTGCAGAATTTCTTGCGACACTGTGAGCATCTAAAGTGCAATCCATAGACCTCAAAATCATGGATAACGGTTGTTACCTGATGATCGACTCAGACTGCATGATGACCAAATGTTGACTAGTTGACTAATTATTGTTTTCGTTTCATTTTTTGGAACTTTATTTCAGCCAGTACAGTCATTTCCAAATACAAATGCATTTGTTTAATAAGAAAATAAATTATTGAACATTTTAAATGCAAATTAAGTACATAAAAATAATTAATTAGGCTGAGGGGATACCAAAGAAGCTAAGAATAGCTTATGTATGGTTTAATTGAAAAGCAATTTTCATGGTTTTTACCTCTTGTGACCTTTCACCTCAAAAACATAATTAACTCTTTGCACGGTGATTGTGGTTTATTCAATTTGATGATCTGACCAATGATGACCTGTAATGACCTTTGGCCTGAAAATCAGGAATAACTTTTGCAATCTGATGATCCAAGTTTGCTTGTAATTTAAGCAATTTTCAGGATTTGACTGACCTCTGATGAATTTTGCTGACCTTTGACCTCAAAATCACAGATAACTTTCGTACCTGATGATACTGACCAACATTGTTTACAGCCTCTTGACCTGGTCCTGCCCTAATATCTGAATATTGGAAGAATCTATGGGAACCTTTAAAAACTTTGTTGGTTTAGTCAAAGGTATACTCACTATTTGGAACTGGCGCTGGTGTTCCTAACATTGCAGCCTCGCCGTTTGCTACCAGTCTGAAGCCGACCATGTTATCGTTGGGGTTACCCTCAATCTCTGCCTGTCTGTAGCGGCCCTTCCCCCTCCGGATGATGCACACCAGGAACAAGACCAAGGACAAAACGACTGAGACGACGACAATCACGGCGATGATTATCCCGGGATTGGACACCCGTGGAATAATCACTACCCATCCGACATCTTCGTTAAAATTACCCATTTTCACCTGAAATATTAATAAATAAACACATTGAATATTATAAAAGAAATCGCCAACCCTGCCATTTTCACCTTCAGCTTGAGGTGTCCTTGATTAAAAAGTTCAAAAAAAAAACGGGTGACACGAATACACCGCATGAACAAATTAAACAAAAAATTATGACTTGATAAGGATTTGATTAATTACCTGAATCAGGTATCCCTGTTGTCCATCCTCCTGAGTAGGTAAGGCTGGCAGGGAACATTGAATCTCATCATTATCAATTGAGGTGACCTCACAAAGTTTCCCATCCACGTACACCATCGGATCAGGAAGCTCATCTGATATTTTAAAGTTAAGACCCTAAGCAAGGGAAAGAAAGGTAGTATACGAATATTCATTGGCAAATTATTTTTTTAATTATTATTAAGCTAAGAGAGTAAAATGAATATTCATCAACAATTTGCTAAGAGAGGGTGTAATGAATTACCTAGTAGCAAATTAAAGCTAAGAGAGAGAAAAATGAACATTCATCGGCGTATTTATAGGCTAAGCGAGGTTAAAATGAATCTTCATCGGCATATTAAAGCTAAGAAAGGGTAAATTAATATTCATCGCTACATTAAAGCTAAGAGAGGGTAACACGAATATTAATCAGCATTTAAAAGCTAACAGTGTCTTATGAGTTCAAGTACAAAGATGATATTGCATTTCCATGAAAAATCAAAACTCTAGAGGTACGAGTTGCAATCCAGGCTTTTTCTTTCATTTTCACATTACCAAGCCCTTCATCGGCATCCGCTAGCCTATCACAGCGGCCGGAATGCAAGGCTGACGCGAAGCTTGGCCAGAACAGACTCAATGGAAAGGACAAACAATCCCAATGTAGACTGCATGATAGGCACAAAGGACAATGAGATTCCTTGCAACACTGAGCATTAAAGTGCATGCAATCCCAAGGTAGACTGATTTTCAACCCTGATGACCTTTCACCTCAACAACATAATTAACTTGTGCATGGTGATGATTGTGGTTTATTCAATATCCATGATCTGACCAATGGTGACCTAAGGAGCTTTGGCCTGAAAATCAGGAATATCTTTTGTACCTGATGATTCTGACCAAGTTTGCTTGTATATATTTTAAGCAATTTCAGGATTTGACCCCCGATGACACAAAGGACATATATATATATATATATATGGAAAATGAAGTACTTCAAGGCCTTGGAAATAGAATCATGAATATTCTAGTGGTCTGAAGGCGATCATGGTCTCAGAGACTTGCTTCGCATTGGGAACGCGATGATTCAAACCGACAAGACTGTTGTGTGAACGATCCTCGCGGTACTCACGGAGCCGATCACAATCACCCAAACAGGCAGGATCCAATCGCAGGATCCGATCAACTCGATGCCACCCCTGCCTACGTAGATACAGATGTGGGATAACTGTGGCATTTCAAGCGGTTCTGACCCCTCACTCCAATTTCTCAAGGTTGGAACGCAAAGGGAAATATAGTTTTTACGAACTGTCAAAGAATTTACTCACCCTTATCGACAAAGTGGACCTCGTGACGACGGTGATGGTCTTCTCAAACGCTTCGGCGATAGGGTCCGGATAAATCGTGAAGGCGGCGGGCCCAAACGTGGCTTTCCCATTGAGCTCGAACGCGAGTACTGCCGGTACTCCCCGATCACCATCGAAGACAATCTCTGATGAGCTGAGGTCGGGGGACTCGCATATGGCCATGAAATCGGATATCACGCGGCAACCCTATCGTAAACAGAACGATAGAAATCTATCATTATTTGTGGTGGGGGGGGGGGAGGACAGGGGTGGAATGGGTCAGAGGAGTTGGAAATTTGAATTACTACCATTCAGTGACTTCGGAAGATAATTTCCCAGATAAAAATAAATGAACCCCATACATCCCATGAGGTCTGGGGAGTATAAGACTCAAAATGACATTTTCAAGAGCTGCATCGGCAGACCGGCCCTTCTGATATTCAGGAGGTAGAATGGTGGATGCAACTATTTTTGTGGAGAAAATTCAAAAAACTTGTTGGAATTTCATTTAACATTTGAAAATGGATCTGATGCAAACTGGAGAATTTTCATGATAACTTTCAGGGTCCTGAAGTATAAAAAAACCTGGTCCCACGCTTTTCCTTGGTCAAGTTTTAGTAAATAGATAAGAGGGGGGGGGGCTTTATTCCATCCTTTTCTTTGCTACAAGAAAAGAAGTTAAGCTTCTGTCTACAACTTCCATGTGAATACAAATATGTGTAGTGGATAGTAAAGATTGTAAACTCGCTTAAAGATCTGAAAACAATATCTGTTACCACCTCCCTCCCTGCCACCATACAGTCATAACTGTCCACATATATTTTCATTCAAAACACATCCTCCACACAGCCATCAGATCAAAACAGGAAGCCAAGGCAACCACCACAACATTCCACTCTGACTCAGATGAAAACTTTAACTTTAGATCTTCAGACAGGGCGGGAAGTTCAAGAAGTCTTTAAGAATGTGCCACTGGTCCGCCAGAGCGTTAACGATCTCTTTAAGATACCATCTGCCTCATAACCTCATACCTTCCTGTTATTGAAATAATTGGGTGCTGACTTCCTTCAAAATACCACTTGAGATGTAACTATAAGTGAAGGTTTCACATTTGATAAAACAAGAGTGTTAAGAATATTTCAGAGAGACCACAAGTTCACCGTCTCAAATAATCGCAATAACTATTTCATTCTCCTGGCCATGTCTGAGAAAGTCTTAAGACGGAGAGATTGAAATGTTTCTGAGGAAGAATTGTAACACACCTGGATGAAAATTACATATACTTTTACAGAAGAAAGAAATTCCCCCAAAACAAATATGAATACGACCGTTACCAATTTAGAGCCAAAGTCGGTGATTTGACGGATTGATTTGAATTCATGCCAAAATATGACATTCTCACAACAAATCCATACTTCAACAAAACGGGACCACAACAAGTGGTAACAACCTCTTTACGGTCGTAGTTAAGTTTAGTGGCAAATACACCATGGATTGCTGTACGGTGTCATTCATAGACCAGACAAAGAGAACCACGACACAAAATTAAAATCATAAACATTTATGATAATCTATTCAATGGCGGAGGCAACATGTTTAAAAGTGATAAGCCGCTCTTTTGTTTTGTTTTATGTCTCGACAGGCAGGAAAGAATGCCATTCGTTTAATGACTACCCACGATTGTTATGATTGTTAGACACCCGGTCGTGGTAGACATCCTGATATAATCAGACAAAGTACGCTGACAGTACTTCACATCAATATAATGATAACATATAAGATAAAAATAATAAAATAGAACTCCTACATTTCGTCCGGTCTTGCAAAGCGATAGCTACACTCGTCTCTCCATGCATATTCAACGATACATTGTCATAATATGTGGCGCTTGAAAAATATATTTTCTTTCTTTGAGTAACATAATACATCTTTCAGAATTGCTTTAGCCCCTAAACAGCAAAGCCTACCATCTTGGCAGCAAGTGTTTGTTCTAGCGAGAGCAATAAGAGAGACATCTTGACTCGCTCACGTGGACCTCGATACTGAGACAATTACCCAGATATTTAAGCACTCCAAAAGGGCAGATGTATGCCAGGCACCTGATGTAATCATGATTCTGGATGGCCCTTACACAAGCCAAACCTGAACAAGTAGACACCAGTGATTTAGAAGGAGACGATGCTAGTGATGAAGAGCACAATATATTTACATTGATTTTGAGGACTTGTATCATATCCTAGTGATCAAAACACACAAGATAGACCTAACATTGTTGTTAGGCCTAGGACTATATCGTTCACTGAGTTAGGCCAATATGCTGGAAGTTCAACCTAGCCCAGTAAGATGGTTCAGCACAGGTCATGTACATACACATTGTAGTGTGAACAGTGAAAGCGTCAAGGGTTAAAGTACCTGCAAATTTTGGAACTGCTGTACATAACCATCATAACAACTACTTACTAGAATCTCTAAGCAAACTTGGAAGAACATGGGAATGGGATGGCTTACCTTCATATAGACACAAACGGCTGATCTAATTTTATTTGAACAATTTGGAAGGTATCTTACCCCTTTATAGGTCAAGGCATAGGATGAAATATTCAAGACCATCGACATCTTTTGCAACAAGTCAAAATTAAAGCCTCCCACGCTGATATCCAAGCCGCCACTGAGAAATGGAAAAATATATTGAATTTACATGCAAATTAATATGCAACACTTTACATCATAAGTCAGTAATAATATATCAAAGAGTTCAAGACAGTGCTCTGCTACTGGGAATTCACGGAGCAAACTTTATTGAAGATCGCTGTCGGAAATTGGTCGCTGAAAATTAGGTCGGCACCTGTGGAAGTTATCTATTGGGGCACAGAATGTGAATAATAACGTGCCAATGTTTACATCAATTTTTTTTACCACCTGGAAAATGCAGGTAAGCTATTTTTATGGAAATGCTGGGAAATGTCAATTCTGCTTCACCCAGAGCGAGCAACAAGTCTTCATCGCAACCCTTTCTGATTCCGAGAATATGAGAATTTGCCATGATCCTCGTTTGATATAAAATCGACTCGGTATCCCCGCTCACTATTATTATCACGCTACGTGGAGTATATATATATACATACCATGCTGTATACCTACAAACAATACTGACAGTGCTACCGATAACATCTACACGTTTGGTTACAGATACGCATTATTTGGCGAGGACACTTCGGATCAACTTTGTGACCAATTCTTCATCGATCTGACGAATAAGCAAAGAAGTGCAAACCTGAGGATGCTTCCACCAGGTTTCACATCGGTGACGTAAGGGTCCGGGACATAAGTAAACCTCTCCTTCGAGCTTGTGACATAGGTGTCGAAGGTCACGCTAACTTTCCCAGAGCTGTTCTCATCGCCCTTGGTGGTAGTGCATACGAGGATTTGACGCTCCACACTAAACGGCGTGTGAAGATAATGATGAAACAAATACAAAAACAAACATTAGATGAATTTCATTGTGCTCAAGGACACAATTGGTGATTAATAGGAGACATTAAAGATAACACATCTCCTTAAATCATCCATTCAGATCGTTGGGTCATCCTGTCATAGACAAGCCTGTTTCATAGGCGATTAATAGATGTCTCCTGAACAATCCTTTTCAAATTAAAAGATTTTTCTTTCCTAATTCATCTAAATAACCATCTGCAGTACCCATAACCAACAAATTCTCTTTTTGAACTGATTTTTGCAATTATTAGTTTGGGAATATTTGGGAAAAAAGCAATTGCTCATATTATGTTGGTCTTTTTTGTAAATTACATTTTTGACGATAAACCAATTTCGTGAAAGCTGCATGCCTGAATTGATCGCTAAAAGTTTACCTGGTTACCACGCACGGTCTTCCAGCAACAGATACCGTCTGCTTATTGCCAGCATTTAAATTGTTGCCATGAATACTGAGAGTAATTCCACCGGAGGCAGGACCGTTTCGCGGGTCAATAGATGTGACCATTGGTTCCTGCAGGAGACAGAAGAGACATAATTTTGTCTTAATTTTGATGATATTTTAAAATATCAGTAAAGACTACCTGCAAATTTATGTTTTAACAAGAAGTCGATATTTACCAGCACTTACATGAAATAATCTGCAGCAAGCGAAGGAGAGTTGAATTTATAAGTTTGAATAAATTCAACCTTTGGATATAGTGAACAAAAACAAATAACTACCATTAGGTGTATTCTTGGGAAGGACACATCTGTCTATCCACCCACAAGATTCCTGAATTTGTGCAGGTAATAAAAATGCTGAAGGACTTTTATCTCCCTGAAAAAAACACCTAACTGTCACACCTCGTAGAAATGTCTTCCCCGACCTTGGCAGCCATGCAGTCTTTGCCAGGGAAACTCATGGTCATTGAAAGTATACCTAGGGTGTTTTATCTGCTTTCTCTGAACTCTTTCTCTAAACTGGACAATCACTTCTTGACACATCGATAAGCTTGGTGTATTTAAGGCTTGTGTTTGTAGCTCAAAATTGGTTAGAACAATTTTATGACTTGACATTTGGACAGAGATGTTGTTCCGTTATGAAACCCCCAGATATTAAACACATATATATAAGGTTATTATCTAATCAACGTGCTAGCGTAATTCTCCTCCTCGGGTTCTTAATGGATTATTACTATTATTTTCCTTTCGGAACATTTTCCTGGAAGGAGTTCTTCCGACTTTTGGGATCTCGCTCTTTGATGCAAAGTATATTTTTTTGTTTTTCCGTATATAGATATAGTTTCACAGCATCTTAAGGGAGAGATAGGAAATCAGTTGTTGGAAGCTTTCTGGGTAGGGGTTGCTTCACTAAGTAGTTATTAAGCAAAATCGTAAGAGACACGCATGTAGAGAGCACTAAAGATTGCCGTTTACTGTTTGGAGAAATAAACATTTTTTCTGGCACTACTAGCATTCTTACCTGTCATCACTTTTCAATGTTTAGAAATTTAACAGAGACTGACATCACACATGGTGTTTGAATCATGATCGATTTCGACCTGGATAATGATAAGGATCGCATTATGTGACATTTTGTCTTTTGTTTAAACCAGTTTATTGTCTTTTAAGTTCAAGCACTGTGCCACTTTAAAACAATCACTGATGAGGAGCAGCAGCACAGTCAAAAAAATAGAAGTCCTGTAACCGCGATGCCTGCTCTTTGACCTTTCTCATCCAGACCCAAGGCCATAACACAATTAACATGCGGTCATTAAAACCAACACCAGTAATTAAAGATCTCTTGATTAATGACCATTCTGCTCCGAGATCATCGTGCCTGGTGACAGCTTGGAGAAACAAAGGACCCTCGAAGGTTGCAGGCAGTAAATTTGTGATTTTCACAAAAATTTTAACCCCATCTGCTCTAGAATTTAATGTTCATAAAACTGTCTCCCTTCAAGGATGGCTTTACCAAAAGCTACTGGAAATATGATTGCCACATCATTGCTTTCGGAGATTTATGACAGCTTACAGCGATGCCCGAACACTTTCAGCATGAAAGTTCTACTCGATTGTTTAAGCGTTGAAAACATCGCATGTTTTTTTATTTTTTTATTGCAAAACGAAAGGGCCAGTTTGGTCAAACCGATGGAAAATGTGTACGATATTCGTGAGTTTATTATGATATTTATAGGCCATTGACAATCACTTTTCAGGTGACTTCCTCGATCTCGATCTGCATTGACTCACTGCAAAGGTAAACCGATAGTGCGGTGGCGATGATGCGTTTCCTGCGATGTCAAAGTCGCCGTCCGGGTCTCGCACGCTCACGTGAACCTCCACGTCCCCCTGAGAGGGAACTGAAACGGGCGGCAAGGTGCAGACAAACCTGTCGGGAAAGAAGCGCATAGCACTTTTGATGTCACAAAATATGTCTCTTTATGTTAAAGGTCGCTCAAACAAAAATTGATGAAAAAGGAAGTTACAGCTGAAAAAACGCTTGATAATCCCCAACAAAGCC
>JAODAG010104306.1:2460-13030 GCA_027574785.1 Orphnurgus asper
AGTGATAACGTTGGAAGCATTAGAACACCCTGGTGAGTTTTGTAGATGGTTCTTCCAATAACTTTAACCATTTGTTTTTCAAATGATTCTTAACCGCCAGTTTTGGAATGTCAATGTCATAACCCTAAACGATATATTATAACCAGTGGATATGTTTCTAGTTAATCAACAAGCAACCTTTAGCAAAGTACACCTTAACCTTGATATCAAATAAACACCAGCGCATGGATTTCAACTTCTGTGGCTGTTAGTACAGATTGACTTAAGCCAATTAGAAACACTAACAGGTGACTCAAATGCTGAACTAACAGGTGACTCAAATACTGAACTAAAAGACGAACAAACACAATGGTGACTCAAATGTTGAACTAAAGGTGGACACTAACCTAATTAAGTTGTCCGCTATTTAGAAAGCAACTAATGCATTATGGCATGTAAACGGTCGGACTGAAGGAACAGTATCACAAACACACAAGTCACATAGTAGCAAAGCTGCTGACACCGATAGACGCCGGCACCGATAGACGCCGACACCGATAGATGCCGACACCAACGTCACACTCCTGGTAACCTTTTTATTTTTCTTCTGGAAATTCTTTGCGCCGATGATGTATTCCTCTCAAATGACCAGATAGTTGAGTATGAAAGGGATGATGATTGCACCGACTAAGACGACCACCATGATGATAGCCGCGACCTGCTGGTCCCCCAGCGGCGTCCGTTCTTGGTTCCCCCCCGAGGAGGACCTCCCCTGCCCGTTATCGGACAATTCCTCCTCGCTCCTGTTGCTGGGGGTGTGAACCATCCCCCAGGGGGAGTAGACGCCCACCAGCTCTGGACTGTCGTCGGCGGGTATCCGTACGGCGCAGATGCGGAACCCGTACTCGCTATTTTGTTCTAGGGACTGGATGAGATGGGACGAGTCTTCTCCTTTGTAAATCTGAGATGAAATTAGGGAAGCAGATTACTCAATCGACGAACAGTGGTAAATGGCACGTCGGCTGCATTATTACAAGTAAAAATTTAATTAAAACTCAAAACGGTATCAACTAACCCATCATCATGCAGCATTCTTTAACGCTACCTACGACACTCACTGTATCCAGAATGGATGGATGACCGTGAGCACAGACTTGCTTTACGACACAGGGTTAAATTACTTTATATGCAAATCAGCTCGTAATTAATATATGCAAAACCAAAAAAAAGTTCACTTCACATATCACCATTTCTTTTGTTTGTAAATTTTCCTTCATCTACTATTGTCTCATCTAATTGTGGCATTCCATTGTTAAATAAGGCATTGGGAGGGAGGGTACGGGGGGTTCCCTGTGGTGCCAGGCGCGTTGAAAGAGCTGCAACGCTGATCGATTCTGTCCGGTGGCGCGTCGTCGTCCTGTCGTACACCTTCGATAATCGGTTGCGGACGCAAAACTTCCCGCCTGCTTGCGAATGGCTGCTCGATAGCTACGTGCTTTAAAATCACCGTCGCCCATTATGGTCGGAACGTTCCCTCGAATTTGTCCCTCGAAAAATTCCCCCGAAGCTAGGAATCACTGCTCGTAGGTCTTCGTCCAAGTCGGCCGTTTGAGAAAATTTTGTCGCCTTAATATCTTTTATTTTCAAATGTCTTCCAAACATTTCAATCTTGCATTTTGCTCTGTAGGTGTACTCTATGGTATAGACATGTAACATATATATCAAACAATGAATTGTTTGAAGCTGTGTACTCTTTAATACAGCCACGGTACTAGTGTAGTACCAGGGTTAGTCAACGTTAGGCCTAGCCTACGGTGATTGCAGGTTCTATGAATTTGGCGAGTAAAGTAATCAGGGTTTGTGCTGCTACTGTGCTACTGCTTACTGTTTTCACCAATTCATTTTACCACAAATAAATGAAACATCGCAAGTCCGTAAATAGAAAAGGTGAACCTGGTTCTGTTTCAGTGAATTCTATGATCGCAGAAAATTGGGAGGCTCTAAATACCGGTTCCACAATTTTTTTTTTAGCATTTTGGACAGACAAAGTTAAAAAATATGTACATTTAGGAACCGGCCAGCCAGCCGATGGTTTGCGCTTGCGAGTTGTTTTGTTCACGGCCGGCCAAAGATACGGGTTAACAAGAAAACAGCATATATAAAGAAACGTGACACAGTTTTTGGTTTGTTAGCATTTTTGGGGCGACACAGTCTCACTATGAAACCCAATCGATCGTCGTCAGAGATACTCACAATCCGCTTGTCGTCATTTTCTCTCCCTTTGAGACACTGGCACTGGTAGATGATTCTGTCCTCCTGCAAAGGTGGTAAGGTCGTCCACGAGAGGCGGACGGAGGTCTCTGTGACGTCACCAACAGAGGGAGCTATAAGACAATAACAAAACCAACACGACAACTCCTGTTAGCTATCCGGTGAGCTATCTATCTATCTATCCGGCATCCCGGTACATCCCTCTTGACGGTATGACATGCTGAAGCAGATAACCAAGTACCTTAGCCCTAACAGCTGCTGATTACAGCCTCTCTGGTATCGTGCGAGGCCAGGTGATAACTGAGAGGCAGGTTTCAATATGGTAAACATCACAAGGGAGCTCAGTGGACACAATTACAATGTCATCAGCAGGTCAGATGGCACCCCACTTTGTTGACACAATTACATTGGTATTCTCATTTCAAATCCCTCCCCAAAGTTGTGAAGTACAGGAAATGAGTGGGGAAGAGATGTAAACTGGCTTGAAGATTTCCGCAGGATACATAGCTGCCTGTACAACTGGGATTAAAATTTCAGATACAATGCCTACAGAGGGATTGGTATGGAAGTGTACTAACCACTGGCAGATCCAGGGGGTGATGGTCAAGAGGCACACACCCCTCCCCAACAGCTTTGACAGATTACTCTAAAATTTGTATTATTTGCGCCAACCATCATCTTTGAAATATGGAGATTGATTCTTGACTTGCACCCCTCCAAATCCCCTTCCCCCTATTGCAAAATTGCTCAGTTGAACCAGTTATCCTGCTAACAAGGTCGACAGAGAACGTTTTCTAGTAGGTAACTGAAAAGAGTATGAAGAACACCAACCATGGGCGGGCTATCATCTTCCAGTGAGGGGAGGGGGGGGGGGGAGGAGGGGAAACGTGCACAACGTGATTTATAACATTATGGGCGTTGTAAAGTCACTCACCTTTCATGGCTGCAGGAGGGGCCTTAAGGGTGCTGAAGGAGTACTCCTCCGAGTAGGGGCCGTTCCCGGCCTCGTTGCTGGCGCAGATGCGGAACTTGTAGATGGTGTTCTCACTCAAGCGGGAGACCTTGTGGCTGGAGCCGACTCCAGTGTAGACGATGGAATATCTACGGAAAGACAGGACATTATTATAGACAATATTATAGACAATTAACAAAGAAAAGAATTGCCAAAAAAAGGACATTCAAGACAGATCATTCATTTTTCCGGAGCGTTAATTCCAAGAGTTTGTTACTTCTGTAATCACGACAGTACTCTGTGACCAAATTATGCCATAGAGTATTTAGGTGAAAATTCAAAGAAAGATACTGGCGAAATACTGGGTATTTTATGTATTGCTTCGAATGTCATTTAGACAAACTATGAAAAATTCTGTATTGGATTCTTCTTAAAGTTCCTGTATATTTTTTGTGGGACAGTTTTAGTTTAGTTTTAATAAGAAAAGAGTCATGAAGGACAAGCACCCTCATGAAAAGACCCCAAAAGTCAAGGAACTCGAGCAGAAATCAAAGTCTACCAACTAGGGTCAAGTGCCCGACAAGACATTGACAATTTTTAGACACTGATACAGCAGACTATATTTCACTCATCCACAACTCTCTGGGAGTTAGAGAAATTCTTCCTAACATTTGACCTACGTCGTCCCCTCCTGAAGCTTGAAACAGTGGCCTCTATAGTGCTCCTCAACTTGAAAAATGTATCCAAAGCTAAAATGTCAAAGCCATACTTGTATGCCACTTCTAACGTTAACACATTACACAAGGAATACTCCACGTTAGCAATTCAAACTATACGCAACAAGACCCTCTGGGTTGACATTCGATACCATACTTTACGTCACTCCTAACATTACACATTACACAAGGAATACTTCAGGTCAGCACTTCAAACCATATCCATCGAGAGACTTCTGGTTTGACATTCGAAACCATACCTAGAATCCACTTCTAACGTTACACATTACATTCTTCAGGTTAGCACTTAAAACCATATGCATCGAGAGACTTCTGCTTTGACATTCAAAACCCTACAAAACCACACTTTATAACCATACTTAAATTTCAACCGTGAGAATCAAACAAATTAAGCAAGAACTGTTATTTTGCTACTTTTTAAGTATAGAATCCTGCTCTAAAACTCTTGGGGTTTGGAGATCACAGCTCAATTTAGTCACCCACTTTGCACGAAGATGAAAATTTGTCGACTTATAACATGATAGGGTGGATGTATTTGAGGGTCACCATCGACAAAAATCACATATTTGATGCTAGGGGGTCCACAAATAGTGTTCATTAGTACTTACACAAATGTAAGCTAGCTAGTACACCAATTCCTTTGCTTGATTCAAAGAGGGCGATGTTGCCATAAAACTGTTTGGCTTTAGATACAACTGTTCACCTAAAACTCTAAAGCAATGCATACAAGCAGCAGAGATTAATTTTTGGTTGATACAGTCATAGATTTTGGTTTGGACTACTGTGTTAATAATGTACACCACCACCTTAAATCAGCTTATTGAGGTCAAAGATCAACCATGATTTCGTTGGCAATGTTTAGGTAACCGCAGTATGAGAATCATGGAACCAAGAAATTGACAATGTTGTTTAAGATTACACATGTAAGAAAATCTCTCCACTCGTTTTCAGAAGAGACATTTGTTACGGTTGCATTATTTGATGAAGGCTGTAGAGTTTGGTCTAACTGTCTCAAACAGGTTTTGTAATAACCGAAAAACAAGGAACTGGAAAGAAATTTGTTCGCTAACGTTGATTGATCACGTGTAAAAATGATAAAGAAACGATGTATTATTGTAAAATGATAAAGAAACAATGTATTATTGTAAAATGATAAAGAAACAATGTATTATTGTAAAATGAAAAAGTAACGATGAATTATTGCAAAAATGATAAAGAAACGATGTATAATTGTAAAAATGATAAAGAAACGATGTATTAGTCTACGATTATTATATTATTATTATATACATCATATTATATATACATATTATATATTCTACTGCTATATATTATGCATTTTTTTATTATTATACTACTACTATGTATTATAACTTTGTAACTTACAACAGTTACTAGTCCATACTCTCCCCGTACAGTGGAACAACATACAACATCAGCTGAATACTGAATTTTATGGATCACGCTTTCATATTTGATTTAGTATAATACAGTACATTGGCAATCGATTCTTTGATTCTTGAGCATCGTCAGTTGCCTACCTACCGTGTCACCGCCAGCGGCTCTCAGCAACCCAATGCTAATAACGTATCACCACACAGTACCTAATATCAGTCGCACTGCATTGCTCCAAACCATCCTTCCATGCAGGAGTAACGCAGGTAATGAATGGGTGACGTAAACCGCCAGGTGCCAGCACCTTTTTGTTTCTTACCAAATTTTAAATGTGATGTATGTAAGGCTTGGTGGTCGACTTTTTGTTTCAAAATCAAGTTTTAATGCCTAATGCTACCGACAGAAGCCATACGTCACCTCGCTGTGTATGAACCCATATGCACACCCATGCTACTACGGTCGGTAGCACATACCACTATAACTAGGGAGAGCCAACGAGCCAACGAGGTTCTGCGACAACACCTTTTTCTAACTGTGTGTATTTGTGAGGGCATCAGGGGAAGGTACACACATCGCAATGTAGTGTAGCCGATCCACGCATCGGCTAGCGTGTAATAGGGCCCATTCGTATACATCAACCGGAAAACAGTTTTCCGACCCGCCCCTCCCTCCCGGTTCAATCTTATTAAGAGAATTTAAATGACTTACTTTCCCTTCCTGTCCTCCATTTCCAGGCAGTAATTGAGTGACTTCCCATCCGTGCTGATGACTTTGGATATGTCCACCCATTTCAGCTTCAGGCTTTGATGACCGTAGAGACTGCACTCCAACCTGGGTGGGGGAGGGGGGAGTGCTTGGGTAACAGCCTTCAGGGTGGCACTGTAAGGACCAGCGCCTTTCTTGTTCATGGCTTGGATTCGTATCCTACGAGAGGGGAGAGACGATCAATTATAAAAACCAGACACAAATAACGAAATTCACGCTGCTTGCCCGAAGAATCCCGATGTACTGTACTAAAGAATCCTGTGGCCTGTGTATCAAAACTCACCTCAAGTCAGGCAGGCAGAGAAATTACGACAACACCCAGGAAGCCTTGTTACATGATGACAAAAACGGCCAGAAAAGGAAATGCTCAGACAGACGTTTGTATTCATTCAGATATCGGACATCTCGTATAATAGATAGATATCTTCCTATATGTATAAAGTAAAATCATATACGTGTTCTTATACTTATACAAGTAAAACAAATACTCCGGGAAACAGAATGTTAGACCATTTCTTGGATTTTTTTCCCCAACTACTGCCTCATTTGATGGAGAAGGTTCCATTAACTTTGTGTAATTTGTTGAGGAAATCAAACAATGTTGAAATAAATATTCAACAATAGATTGGCAGCTCTGTCATAACGATCTCTGCCATACCTAAAACGAAGAAAATTTTGTCGACGAAATCAATAAACTTTTGAAAAGAATATGCAACAAACGGACTACCGGTCTAAATCTCTGCCAAACCTAAATCGAAGAAGATTTTTGTGGTTTATCAAAATACTGCAAATGTCATCATGTGACCCATACCTGTACTTTGTATCTGCTTCTAATTGGTCTATGCAGTACTCCGTGTCTTTCCCCTCTACCACGATGGGCTGGTCCTTTCCTATATCAATGTTGTACCCTAGAATGTCTTCGCCGCAGCTGTTGGGCTCGGTCCACTTCAACAAGAGGGAATCCGAAGTGGAAGAGATGACCCGTAGAGACGGGACGACCTCCGGCGACGAGGACGGAGCCGTGCAGGTGGTGACGTCGCTGAAGAATCCCGGGCCTGCCGCGTTGATCGCCTGCACGCGGAGGTAGTAGTAGGTGGCCGGTTTCAACGACCGCAGCTCGCAGGATGTCGACGGGCCGATGTAGGCCTTGTGAAGTACAGAAAAACAAACACAATTTATAAAAAAAAAATTCGGACATTCACAAATTAAAACAAACTTCGACATTCACCTTTCGTGTAGCACTTTCACTTCTCATTTCCTGATACCAATCAATCAAATTTCAGTTTTCAAGAGCAGTCACATTTTTTTCTGGCATACACTTTTACACTGTTTAACAAGCGGCGCAAAATCACATCAAACGACGAGGTCGTTTCGTTTGTTTTTTTGTTTGTTCCAAAGGCTCTCTCTCACCAGTCCAAATGTCCCGTCGTCCGAGGCCTTCTCTAATTTATACTCGGTCACTTCCGCACCGTTGTTGCACGGCGTCTCCCAGCCGACGCAGGCCGAGGTCGGGGACTTGAACGACGCCGCCAGGCCGTTGGGCCTCTCTGGGGGTCCTGCACCGGTGGTGATTTGCAAGGGTTCGGAAAATGGACCAGCCTGGAGGAGGGGCAGGAGGGATGGGTTTAAATATTAGGATCCATTGTTTACGCACATGTATGTATGTGTTAGGCTATAATTCGTAACAGACTATACAACTAAAACACGGTCAAAACGTTTTTGAACAAATCTTTAAATGTAACTTCTTATAAATTTTCAAAACGTGGTCGTCTGAGCAAAAGGCTCATTTCTTTCTAAGTAAATTTCGAATTTTCTAGGCTGGTCTTAGCAACTGAGCAGTACTTACTTCGTAGGATCTCAGACAACTATATAAAAGTGGTCTAACACTAATTTCAAGCAGTAATGGAAATTCTATGCTGGTTTGAGCATATAGTTACTTCTAAGGAAGTCAGACAACTGTAAAAGTGGTCGTCTGAGCGACACTTACTGCAAAGGAAGTCAGACGACAGTAACAGTGGTCGTCTGAGCGACACTTACTGCAAAGTAAGTCAGACGACTGTAAAAGTGGTTGTCTAAATAACACTCATTTTCTAAGCAGCAATGGAAAAGTACCCGGCTGGTCCAAGCACCACCGCTGAACTAAGAAAAATCTCCGCTGCACAAAACGGGGGTCGGTTGTCGACTACCCCGGAGACTTCCTGCTACTGTTAAGATCCTTCCCCCCCCCTCCCCCTCCCCCTGTGAAAACACTCACCCCAACTTTGTTAGAGGCCTGGACTTTAAAGCTGTAAACCTTCCCCGGTAGCAGATGGCCGACGCAACACTCGGACACCTCGGCCGGGCCACGGTGTACCTCCTTGGCGGGTCCGTCGAGGTCGGCTGCAGTCATTTCCACGAGGGACTCTGTGATTGGGGCTCCACCGTCATACTCGGGATGGCCTGCAAATACGAGTACACACGGGGGATCGATCATCACCTGACAATTGTGACAACTTGCCCGTCCATTTATTTAGGTGTCCGCCAGCTCGTTTCGGTCAAGCTTACCGCTAGGCTATTCACATTGGCATAGCTATAGACTTTCCAGGGAAAGGGGAGGGGTGGAATAGGAAGATCAAATGTACAAAAAGAAAACAGAGAGCAAGGCGTAATTTAAACTTTAACTCGCCCAGTGTAGGAAACTTGCTACTCTGTTAGGGGAAACGTCCACCTTTTTTTGGAAATTTCCCCTCTACCCCCACCCAACCTGTAGCTATGCCACGATAATCCAACATCATCGATTGATTACCTAAAAGATTGGCTATGGAAGTTATGCTTAAAAAGTGCAAAGAAAAATAAGTAAGCCAGACCCACCCCCAAACCCACAAACCCTGCGTGAAAAATAGCCCAGCAACTCTGGTCTCACCATCTTTCCAGCCCTGGCTGTGACTGCTTATCGCTGAACAGTCAAGGTATGGATTAGTTTGTGCTTCTGCCAACGAGTACAAGGAAGAGCTAAAAGGCTTGATGTTATGCTTGATATTGAAAGCAAAACTCAGAGCTGGGGACAGGTTCCTCCTCCAGACGGCGTTCCGATTAACCGTAGCCGTAGGTATCGTTAAATAGCCTCTGGACCTCTTGTTGCTCTTTCGCTTCTGTTATTAGTCACAGGGTACCCAAACTGCTCCACACCCCGTTAATCTTCTGGCCATCATGGTCTGAACGCCATCGCATTCCTCTCTGGATGACCTGTCAGTAACGCATCAATCTTTGTCTCCCTGGAGTAATTGATCCTTGCTCCAGTTTATTCACTGGCAGCTGGAGCAATTCTTTATCAGCATACCTCAAGGTTTTGTGAGTTTGGTCACCTCCAACCTGCCATGCTCTCGCCGCAGACTGCTACCGTAAAGCCCGCTGATCAGATCCACAGGGCCAATTAATAGAGAAATCCTGACCACTGTCCCTCCAAAACATTCACCCAAACCCCATCAACCCCCCACTCCCCCTACATGTACCCCAAACTTACCAAAGCCCTTAAAGCCCTGCCCTACCACGACCCAGCTCCAATTAAACGACCCAATTCGTGTCATTTTTTTTTTTTAAACGTACCGATCGGCTCCACGCTCTAGCGTGCCGCGAAATAACTTCAAAGGACCGAACGTTAATACCCCCTGAACTAACGCTTTGGACACATCACGAGGATCACCGGTCGTCCTGCAAGAGAGCCACCCCAGGAGGGATTGGATAAAGGGAGGAGGATAGAGAGAGAGAGGGGGAACTTACTCCATCTCAAACTGAGAGAGACTGCCTTGGGCCTCCCGTGTAGTCTCGGGGGCGGGCACGGCCCTGGACAGACTGGAAGAGTTGCAAGTGAACAGACATCGGAAAACTGAAGGAAAGAGGAGAACACCGGTTGCAAGTAACGTATTCATGCGATCAGTTATACAAATCAGCCTTGTGTTAGGGTACATCCACATAACTGTAACAGGGTAAACCCACATACATTACAGAAAACAGGACCGCAAAACAGAATTACATTTACTGGCATTTAAACCCAACTTTTGTTTTTAAAATACAATCTAATCCTTAGAGACCGAGAGACAATGTACTTTTCATCCCTTTCACAACCTCCATCCAATTTCCAACAACACCCAACGACTGGTGTCAAATACTCACTAGACTAGTGCCACCTCTACTGGTACACGACACCCTCACTTTGTATAAGGTACCAGGTCGAAGGTCAGCGGATAAGTGTTCCTTCTCCATGCCTCTGTACACTTCCTTGAAGACCCCATCTGAAAGGCAAAACATACACTAGTGGTACAACGATCTTTTTTTTTAGACATCGTTTTTGCCAAAACCGGGCCAGTGCTCCTACCGAAGAAGTATGATCACAACTGAAATGCAGAGTTGGTTTTGGTAAACTTCTTTCAAAACACTATCAGAAGTATGAGTGCTTATGTATGAGGTTTTATGTATGAGATATGTGTATTAT
>JAODAG010104527.1:5616-15626 GCA_027574785.1 Orphnurgus asper
CAGATACACCCTGCCATTCCCTGTTATGGTGCAGATACACCCTGCCATTCTCAATTAACAGATACACCCTACCATTCCCTGTTGTGGTGCAGATACACCCTGGTTAAGAACCTCTGGTCATAGAGCTTACTTCAATGCTGAACTGAAATTTAATGTCCATTTCTTTTTATCTTCTTTTCTTTATTGTCTGGGTAGATCTCTCGGATAGATGGAGAAGTATACAGGAAGATGTTGCAGATAAGACCGGTAATTATCAACAGAACAAGAAACAGTGGCAACAGTTTAAGCGAGACTTCAACAAAATCAACCACTGGCTGGATAAAGCTGAAGAGACTCTCAACTCACAGGGGTCGGGGGTCGGAATCGAAGACCTTGAAGATAGCTTCAGGAAATACAGGGTAAGAAACTAACATTCAAACCTTCAAGTCTCTCCCCATAAAATGAAAAAGTATTCTTCCAATAGATGGCTAACATAAAGTGGTAGAGATGCTTTTAACTTTGATGGTGTGCCCAGAGATACTCAACACGTTTACATCGGTTGCTTTCCTTTCATAAAATAATTTTTGGGGAATCATACGAAAGTTTGTAACGTTGAAGATGGGTCGTCAGTCACATCTCAGGAACAAGGACCATGCAGTGGCGGATCTCTGATTGGGGAGTCATATATGAAAGTACCATCTTCTGAAAGTTTGTAACGTTGAAGGTGGGTCGTAAGAGCATGCAGTGGCGGCTCGAAGTTGTTGCAAGAGGTGCCCACCCATCTCTTATTTTTCTTTTTCTTTTTTGTTAGCAGCTTACTGCTAAGGACATTGCCACACGATCACAAAGAACATGCAATTTATTGTTCACATTTATCTTGGGTCGTATTTATTGATGATACACGTCATAAAAACTGCTGCCTCGATCTCTAATCTCGTCTGTTGTGGTGTTTGTCCTTTGTCCCAATAATGAGAGGCGATTTGGAACAACACCTATCAGAAATCTATCGACCATCACCTTTGATTCTCAAATGTGAACCACATCTTCATATTTAAGTTATTCGTGACATTTCACACCTAGTACACCGTGGGAGGTACACATCTGTGGACCCTTTTTTTTTTCAACACCTTGATCGAGTCATTGCATTCCTTCCAACATTTAAATCTCCCGACTAGCGCTCCGGTGTGTGCCGTAAGTAGGAAACCCGGAAACGTACCTTATTATTGATCCAGAGTCAGTTTATTGCTAGCTCCAGCAAATATGCAGCAATGCCCTGCAATGCTTTAAAATTAGATGAATAAAAGTAACGTAGTTGTTTTTTCTGAAACAGAGCCTAGGATCATGAAATAAATCTGAAAGTAGAACTATTCGCAATACTTTGATTTGTTTTCTTCATGCAGGGCTTCCAGCTTGGTGTAAGCACCTGCAGGACACTCCTCCATTCCAGTATACTTACTGGTGTTTGTGTTTCATTATGCAGGACTTCCGGCTTGGTCTAAACACCTGCAGGACACTCCTCCATTAAACTTACCAGTGTTTGTGTTTCATTATGCAGGACTTCCGGCTTGGTCTAAACACCTGCAGGACACTCCTCCATTAAACTTACCAGTGTTTGTGTTTTATTATGCAGGACTTCCGGCTTGGTCTAAACACCTGCAGGACACTCCTCCATTAAACTTACCAGTGTTTGTTATTCTTTATGCAGGACTTCCGGCTTGGTCTGAACACCTGCAGGACACTCCTCCATTCCATTAATACTTACCAGTGTTTGTGATTCTTTACGCAGGACTTCCGGCTTGGTCTAAACACCTGCAGGGCACTCCTCCACTCCATCAAGCTGTGCAGCAATGAGTATGTAGACCCGGACACCAGACAGGGCCAAGAACTGGAAGAGAAGATACGGGTAATGAACCACAGGTGGGAAGCCGTCTGCCTGAGAGCGGAGAAGTGGAGGCGGGAGCTCCAACTGGCCATCATGAGGAGCGAAGAGTTCCACCAGGGAATCAGCGACGTCGTCGAGAAACTACGGGAATGCGGGCAGGCCATCGACCGTAACGGGCCTATAGACCTTCTGGCGGACCAGGATAGACTTCAAGAACAGTACAAGTTGTTGGTGGTGAGGAATCCTGCATGGTATCATTTACAGTACGTTAGGAGTAGAGAGGATGAGCCTGTGGATCAGAATTATGACCCTCCCCCCTGTGTCTGCAAACAAATTATTTGATCAAACATTTAAGACCTAAACACTTGCAGTGAGTGGATAACTTCAAATTTGAGAATTTCACGTTTTCTATCATCTGTTATATTTGTTTTTGTTGACAAAAAAAGGAACATTGCACCTTATCGGATTGTATAATTCTGGTAGAAAAGAAGGCATATCTACCAGAATCCTAATAAGTGACATACATCAACTGACCATGCATGGACACGCTCCTCGCATTCAATGATTAAACTCTCTTTTATTTTTCCGACTCCTTCCCACGTTCCCGTCCCGTTTTTCAGCAAAAGAAGAAATTCCTGGAGTCGTTCCAGCCGAGGGTCGCCTGGATGAAGGAGATAGCCGATCAGATCTTTACGGATGCGGACTCTGAAGATTGCACGGCCACGCAGCGGCAGCTCCACGAGATCGCTAAGAGGGCAGCAGAGTTGCTGGGGAGGTCCAACGAGGACATCGAAAAGCTCGAGACCGTCGTAGATCCGACGGTCTTCGTCCTGGACGAGGTAACGCATCCCATGATTTTTTTCCCCCCGCAATTTTCACCATTCGGTAAAACCTCACAACCTCACGATCCAAAAACCCTTTGTCTTCGCCTCATATCGTCGTAAAAACATCCGTGCCGATCAAAGAAGAAGAAAAAATTACCGCAGAAAAGTGTTATTCGAAATGTAAATATAATGACTGTAACAATAACAGATTTAAATACGTTCTTTGTAGACAACTCAACTCCTGTAGAGGATTACCTGATTTCTATCATGACCGTTATCCTGAAACGCCGTTTCCGTGTCGTACACATGCGCAAGGACTAAAGCATTGTAGCGTTTAGCTGCAGGCATGATATTACTGGTCACGTCATTCAGCGACGATATGCCCTAATAATATAACACAAAAAAGAGTCTGCAATGAATCAACAGAAATCAGTTTTTTCCAGGGTGGGTTAACTTTGTAAAACCGAATCGTATTCGTTAAGAAAATACCTGGAAAACGTTGAGACATTTGCAATTAACTCCTTGTATCCGAATATTGTCATCGTTACCTTAACCATTTATTTTTGGAGATAATTTATCGATATGCGATGCAGCTTGCAACATTTACTGCAAAACAAAAAACAGTCCTTCTCATTTGCAAAAGAGCTTTAGTATTTCATTTTTTTTGGGGGGGGGTTTTGGTTGGTACTTGGCATGTAATGGACGCAACCTTTAAAACCTTTCCAAGTTTCGACTCGCCCTGAGGTTTTTTTCATCTGTGCTCCAAGTTTCTCTCGCTGTTTTGAGAGGCATCGCCCATCAAAATTGTACTTCAGATCCTCCCTTTTCTCTGACTCTGAAGAACCTTGTTAGCATCTTGTCAATTTTAAGGTTTCCTGGTGATTTATCTCACGGCCTAGAAATGAGTGCAAAGTTTTCTGCATTGAATTTCTGCGTTGAAATTTCCAGAGAGTGTGAAAATAAAATGTTAAAAGCTCTGACATTATCATTGGTTTACTTAATTGTTCAGTGATTCCTACAGGGAGAGGAGAAAGAAAAGGAAAATTTCATGTAACCCCATCTCCCCCCACCCCTCTCCCAATTCAGATAATTAGCTGCATTTCTCCATTCACTACCGTTTTGAAACCCCTCTATCTTTCCATTCCTGTAGAAAAAGCGAAAAAAACGATGGTTTGTTCGCTGAGTGGAGGGTAGAGAGCCTGAATAACCTTCATCGAGAGGGTAAACATTGATCACTATATACTTCGCCTTCAGACGCAGCTTCACGTAACTCTCGTTCCATAGAGCCGCTTCCAAACAAGCAGCAAAAAGACATCATCCTAGCGATAAATCCTTCCCACGTTTTCATTCCAAACTGGAAACTGGTTATCACATCACAATGGTTACATTTATAGTCCTCTAAAATAGGAACTGAATCACATGTAGTCAAACCTACGAGTTAGTTGTCGTTTGTCGTGGAAACATGTAGTGAAGCGTGTGTCTTATCTCGGAATAATTCATTTAGCTGTCCATCTTTTCAACACCAGGATATCTCCAACCATAATTATTAGCTTTATTATTATATCCTACTAAAAGTTGGAAAGTAAATGCTTCCTTCCCACCTAGAAAGTGTAAACTATCTAACGGCATTGGTTTTTACTCATCGATTCATTTTATCACCCCTGGCTTGAGGCATGCAACTATGATTATTTTCGTTAGCTTGCTTTGCTTTGATGTTCAACCTGATAATCTGTAGCTTGGCATTGTGTGATACAGTCATTTATACTTGTCCTTAAGGTTTGGTTTGTTACTCAAGAGGTGCTTGCTTTGCTTTGTTTGATGTTCAACCTGATAATCTGTAGCTTGGCGTTGTGTGATACAGTCATTTATACTTGTCCTTAAGGTTTGGTTTGTTACTCAAGAGGTGCTTGCTTTGCTTTGTTTGATGTTCAACCTGATAATCTGTAGCTTGGCGTTGTGTGATGCAGTCATATTGTACTTGTCCTTAAGGGTTTGTTTGTAACTCCAGATGTGCTTGCATTGATGTTTGATGTGATACAGTCACTTATGCATGTTCTTAAGGTGCGTTTTGTAATTCAGATATGTTAAAATGCATTTATCTCAAATTTGGTAAAAGCATCAAACTTTCAGACGTGACCTATCAGTGTTCACACAACAAGCCAAATGTCATTCCTTTCATCACAAAATGTTGCGAGCAACAGGTTTCACTAGACCTAATTGTTTGCTGTAGTTTGTCAAGTTTTTATCAGCATGTCATAACAACATTTATATTCACATTACATTTCTATTTTACCTTACAATTTTTATATTAGGCTATATATATTATATTAAAATTTTTATATTGTGTTGTGTTATATAATATTTTTTTATATTATATTACATTAGTATATATTTTTATATCACATTAGTATATTACATTATAATATTTCATTACATTAGTATATTATGTTATACTACATTATAATATTATATTATATTTCATTATTATATAACATTACTTAGCAACATTTAACTGTACTCTAAGCAACATTACATTTACAGTTAGTAATAACAACACCATGACCATCCACAGCAGCATATAAGATTATTGCTTACATTATGGAAGCATGCGATCTGGATGATTTTAGATCCTGTTTAACCATACATGTGGTGATGATGATGTTTTCTTGTTTGCATGTGTATTCCCATAGCAAGATTCTTGCCTAGAGTTCTGTAAGTGAGTTCTGTAAGTGCTCTTTACTTCCAATTGTTTCACGGCTTTCTATTTGCCCCTCTATCGTCTTCACAGTTTGCTTTCTTAGTTTTTGCGGATACATTTTGCTTTTACAAATCTTCAAGTTGAATAGCTATCATAGTTACAATACTGTACAATGGTCCAAAGTTAATTGTACATTAGTTTATTGTTTGCCCTTATTTATATCTTAATACATTGGCCCATCATTATATATCAATCCAATAATTCATAGTTATATCTTAATACAATGGATCATAGTAAAATCCATGAATGTAAACTTTTAATACCATTCTTCCCATAGTTTAAATTGATTAATATCTGAATGCATTGGTCCAGAGTTATATCTTAATACAGCAGCCCATATTTTGCTCCTTAAAAGATTGGTTTCACCTTAATACAATGACCCATAGTTTATACCATAATACAATGACCCATTGTTTATTATCTGAGTATGGTTTATTATACCATAATACAACCTTTTAAATCTTAAAAGATTAAAAAAAAACTGTCAAATGTCAGGTAGAGATGTTTGAGACACTGGTATTGTTATCTGGTTGTCCTATAACCACAAGACCCAAATATTTTCTTCCTTTGAGATATACAGATTGAAATACACATTTTTTGCTGATATATCCACTAGGTTAGATTGACTGCTGGGTTTGTGCAACAGAAACTACACATTCCATGTAGTATATTCACTTGTTTAACTGTTGTGTTTAATATGTTACACGAATGCTAACACGATGCTTTGATTGCAGTGTGACTAATTCTTATTTCATCTTACATATACTACATATTTCAATCCCTTTTTGCATAATTGGTTTGTATTTCAAAACCATTTTTATGTGTTCCATTGCTTAAAGTTGTTCAGATTTGTGGATTTTTTTTTTTAGGACTTTGAACATAATTAGTACACTTTTCTTGATGTCGTTGCTTTTTGTTATGCCCTGATTCTTGTGGTGACTTTTGAGGACTGTAAATATAATTACAAAAAAAAAGTGGTTTACCTAGCAAATGGAATCTTAAAATACGGTTCAAGCAGGATAGCATAGAGTAGTAATAGTTGGGTCCCCGGACATAAACCCCATCAGTATTTGATAGTTTCCGACTGTGTGTTTATATTGATGTTTAGCTATGATATAAATAACGTCTCCGCATGGTTATCGTAGGAATCTGCACTCTAAGGGACAATTTGCCATAGGAAGGTAGATTGTCCTCTTTTCAACATGTCACACTTCCGAAAATCCGAACTGGAACTCGTTGAAGCTTTGGTGTCATTATATTTTCATTATACCTCTCTTTTAAAAACATTTTTATGCCACCTACCTACTTGAAATTGCCACCTACCTACTTGAAATTGCCACCTTTTGAAATTATATAGATTAGTATTTGGACCTCTTGTCCTGCTCGAGATCAAAGAAAGAAACGGCGGCTACAATCTACGAATCCCGTCCAGTTTCCACTTTTTCGTCCTCCGCAGCCGATGGCCGAGACGAGGGTGAATCCGGTGCAGGCATCCTGGGGCGACAGTCTCGACTACTCCGTCTCCATGCAACCCTCTCCGTCGACGACGACCTGCTCCTTGCATCGAGCCGTAGCCGAGGAAGCCTCCGGCCGTACCCCGGACGGGGAAGAAGCCGCCGCTGCAGCGTGAGTGATTGCTGAGTTTTTGTCTTGTTTTCGTTTCGTTCGTCACAGGAAAAGGATCGGAGTTCGTTCGATCGCCGCGACGCGTGGAGGGTATTCGTCGTAAACGCTCCGTTAAAAGGGGTTGTATTTCCTCCACCACCCGCAACCCTAAGCTCCCTTCGCCTTGGAAACCCCTCTCCCAATTTCCTGTGGAGGCCCACCCCTCTCCCCCATTTTCCATGATATGAAACATGGAAAATGCAAAGGACAAAGTTATTGGTTGCTACCCTATCATCTCTAACATCCGGAGGTTCAGTGGATCGAGTTATGGGATCCTCCAGCAATGTGCATTGAGGTATTCACTCCTCGAAATTGTAATTTGTTATCGATAGAAAAAAAAGCGGCAGGAGGGAGGAGATTTGTTCAACAAAAAAACAATATTTATAAAAAAAAACTGTATTTTCTAAAAAAAATTATATTTTTGTAAACCCTCTTGCAGATTTTGCCGTATTTTGTTCATGGTCGTTACGTTTGCAATTATTTCCTTCCCCCGTCAGTCTGCTGGCGTCGACGCCCCGTACCCGCCGGGCCTTCCTGGCTCGAGCCTGCCGGGCCGCTCTCCCGTTACAAATCTTGATGCTCCTCCTACTGGGCGTGGCCTGCCTGATGCCCCTGGCGGGCGACGGCCAGTGCTGCGAGTCTGCCAACAACTTTGCCTGGTCGCTCCAGCCGATGCTGCGTTACGCCGACGGACCGCCTCCGACTTGAGATCCCCCGCCGCTGCCCCCCCCCCAGGGATCGTCTCGAAAGACTGGGATCGCGTTGGTACCGTGGTACGGACCTATGGAGGTGTGATGGGAAGAAGAAAAAAAAACATTACAGCCAGGCATATGGTGTTATATTATTTCACATGTTTGCTTCCAGTCACTAGTGTGTTTCCAAGTTGGATTGTGAGGTGAATTCATATTGACAGTACTTTAGTTATCTCCATCCTTTCCTGTGCATTGTAGGACATGTGGAGCACAAAACACTAGAAGCGGAAAGGATTTTTTTTTTCTCTTAAATACTTGCTTTTCAGATTTCCTTTCAACGTGGCTGAAATTTTGCAATGGCTTGTTTTCATTCATTGTCTATGCACAAATATTTAAGATTTAATTCAGGGAAGGATTGAAGCGTTACTGTTTGCAGTTACTGAAGCGTTTACTGTTTCTACCTCGCGCCGTAGACCACCATGTATACCACTATAGTCTCTCTCACTCTTAAGTGTATGTTTGTTTGAAATTTGTTTTCTTCGTCACATGCAGACCAAGGTCTTGCATAGTTTGTCACTTTCATCTATTTTAATAACTACTTTACATTAGGTAAAATATACAGTAATGTCCTTTGAGTATTGTGTGCTACTGATATAACATGCCTTAAGATTGTTTAGCTTAATTAAAGCAATCTTTGAAGCGGCAGATATTTTCCGGAGACATCTCTTCTGGTCTTTATTCTACACTACAATAGATTTATTAGCCTAAGATATATATATTTGATAGATTTTATGGAAGTCATAAATATTGAACCTTCTAAATTAATAAATCCTTTGTATGATTTATTAATACAACTGCACTGAAATATGAAGAGCTTTGGAAATGTTGGAGGGAATTGCTTTTTTATTATTACTGTCAGTTTTTAATCATGTTGGTGGCTAAATCGTTCTCGCTTGCGGGATTTATTTCTGTAGTTCACAACATTTTTAAATCCGAATTGCTAGACAATTTGGAAATATAAATAATTTTGCAACTTTTTACCTGAAAAGACAATTTGGAAATAAAGTAATATTGCAGTTTTTTTAAAATATCATAGACTTTTTAAATCTTTACAAATAACGTGAAGTAAGTGGATTTATTTGTAACTTTTTATTTCTTCTTATGTTTAGAGAGTCATACTTTTCAGGAATTAGCGCATGTATTAAAAATCATGTGTTTCACCTTACGATTCTGTCATGACCCGATACCATTTCGTGACTCACAATTCCGATTCCATTTATTACGTATTCTTATCAAACTTTTAAATCCAAAGATTTAATTTGTTGTTCGTAAATTTTCCCCAGTCACAACAAATTTTGTAACCACTTTAAGTTCACCACACTCAGTTTGGGGTCTCTCAATAAAGTAATGAGAAGTCTCAGTCAGTCGTTGCTTAAACTTGTTTTGCACATTGGCATTTTTGCAGCATCTGTTCGTCATTTCTGTTGGGTCTGACATCTTTTACTCCATTCCCCACATGCGGTATTTGGTTTCGTTGTCTCTTTTAATAATACTTACGTATTCAGATTTCAGATATGTATGTTTGTCTTCACGTAACCACGGTTATATAGATCCAGCCTTCCGTTGGAGTCGAAATTTCGTTTGTGTTGATTTATCTTATTGTCTTACTGTATTCAATACTAAACGTGTGTTGTTTCGTTATGTTTTTTGTCCCTGCCTATTTACACAAGAATTAAATTCTGTAATTGTAGATCTTTATCAGAACCAAAGGTACAATTTTTTTTGGCTTGCAATAAGGTGGTATTCAAATAAAAGGTACACCATTGAATGGGAGTTTGTGTTTCTTTTTTGGTATTTTTTTCTCTGTATTATCAGCAGCATTTTTTTTGTTGAAAGCATACTCGAATTTCAAAATTAAGAAATTTCAAGAGTTTGACGCAAGACATAATCATTCAAGTGATGTTGAGTAATCATGTGATCATCAGTTACCTGCTACGAAAAACAAGTATTGCAAAGAATGCAATAAGACTTAATAAGGTTATTGCAGTGTGTAAGAGTGAGCAGCGGCACAAATCTATAGTTTGGTTTGGGGGGGGCGAAAATTGTGAAATAAATCCCTCTGCTGAAATGGGTCCTGGGGAGGGGTCTAAGGGGAGGGGGTGCAATTTTTTTTATAATTAAGGATGCTTAGATGCAAAAAAAATATATTT
>JAODAG010104749.1:0-15621 GCA_027574785.1 Orphnurgus asper
ATATATATTTTTTAGGTAAAATACTGACAGGAGATGTTTTCCAGCTAGAGATAAGGGGAGTGGGTGGCAGGTGAATTATCAATTGAATATTAGCTAACAGACTTGAAAGAGTTCTTACCTCCCCACCCTCAACTAACCCTTCCCCCACAGGTACCTACCATGTTGTCGTACCCTTGAAACTGATTATCACCTGGAAGTCTTGATTTACTGCTCCGCACCCTGCCCACTTGTTTCACATCCGTAATTAAACAGCCCCGATGGAAAGTGTACTTGAATTAACAACCATGTCATGAGTGATGCAACGTATTTCTTCTGTGGTAACATTTGTGTGCAGTAATTACTATACATTTCTTGTAGTATGTATGCTTTATGCTTCTCATAATGTAGTATGCTTCTTGTAGAATGTAGTAATACTTCTTGTAGTATACAGTACTTCTTGTAGTATCTTGCAGTATCCTGCAGTATCCTGCTTGTAGTATCTTGCAGTATCCTGCTTGTAGTATGCTCCGAGTGGGCCAGGCTGAATTAGGGCCGATTAGATCCACATTGATCATTTAATTGGTTCAAGGGTTATATATATCAATATGTCTAAAGTCTCTAAGAGGGGTACTATGGGAAGGCTAGGAAATTTCTAGTTCAACTCTACATGTGCTGCTATAACTGATACGGACTGCTATTATACACCAAAGTCCTCTGGAAACATTTAAAAAAAAAAAGGATTTCTTTATTGTCCAAGACATAACTTTGTTTATTGAATGGTAACTTTATGAATCCCGTTTTCTTGCGATGAATACGCGTTAAAACATTTTTATGTCTCTTATTGCTATAAACAACATCTCAATGTATTGAATTGAAACTGTATGGAGAATGTTGTAATACAACTAACAGGCCTACAGTAGCTGTATAAATATGTTAGGCACTATAGATATAGTTTTTTTTTTTAATGCTGTTTTGGAGTTTTCAATTACAGAGCAAGTATAATGCTTATAAATTTGTCAGCAGCCTGTTCTGGCTGTAACATGGCTTTAGAGAGAACTGCTTGAGGGAGGATGAAACCGCTTTAATTAAAGGGATGTATCATGTACATGTCCGATCCTTTGCTATTCTTGAAAAGATTCCCCTCCCCCACTTATTTTAGGCTGGTAAGACCACTAGCCCTTTGTTATAACTGCATATAAAAGTTCTTTCTCCCTCTTTTTTTAGGTTATATCGGCCTTAAAGTTATATAAAAGTGTTCTTGGTTTTTATTTATTATTATTTTTTTAGGTTAGGTATAGTAAAATGTGTGTCATTGGGTTGTTAGAGTTGGCATTTAACTCTAATTGGAGCTTCCCTGGTTTAAACTACCCTGTTTTACTCGCCCCTTAATAGTTAAGAAATAATAACAGTTTGTTTGACAGTTGAAAACACCTGTATAAACCTATCAAGAATCTCCCAGGGGTCCTGTCATACAGGGCAGCTATACTAAAACTTTATGAGCTGTTTCATTCCTTACTCCACTGGTAGTAGGTATTAGTCCCTGAGCTGAGTATTATACATATATGTATATACTCAAGCCTAACCTGCCTACCTAACATAAAGCATCAATCAGCAGCAAGAGGAGTTGGCAGTGGAATGAGGTGAGAAAGATTTAAGACTTAGGTTTCCCTGGCTATAATAACTGAAATAAGTGATCAGGATTGCCAGGGAGAAGGTTAGACAAGTTCAGAGGATATAGAAACAAAGGCTTAAAGGGGGAGGGAGGAGGAGTGGTGGTGGTGGGTTGTGTAAGATTTGGTAGGTTGGAGTCCCCTTAGGATTAAGTCGGGACACCCTGGTGGACTGTTAGGCCTAGTTTAGGATGGTGTCGCTTGTGCAAACCATGAAATGGTATTTTTAAATCCGGGGGTTTTGTCGCAGTCTTTGTGTAGTAAGGAAATTGGGGGGGGGGAGGAGGAATAGTGTCGATCTTCCCTGCAGTAGACGTCTCTGTTTTTATCCTGTTTTTTTTTGCGCCAAAGCGGGCGATGGGGGGGGGGGACTGCGCCCTCCCTGGCTACATCCATGACACTGTCATGGGAAGAACAATGGAGTTGAAAGAGAGAGGAGAAAAACGATTTTCGAGAAGTTGAACTGCGTTGTATCGTTTGAAATTGTACCCATTTTTTGGGGGCGATGATCGCATGGCTTGTTACTTATTGCTTAGACGTTAATATTCCAAACTCGATCGACACATATCTGCCTATTTTGACCTGCGACCGTTTTGAGCCCAAGCTTGCGAGTTCTTGTCGTAAACAAAAAAAGTGCCAACGAAGCATTCCTTTGTATCTGTCTGAAAAGCAAGGTAGTCTTGAAAGGACATGTCCTCTTTGCCTGTGGTAAAATTCAATTAGCCTATAGTTTTATTTCTATGCAGCGTAGTAGGTTTCTTGTTTTGTTTACTGTACCATTCATGTTGGCCTACTATGCCAATTAAAATTTGTGGTAATTGGCTGCTTTTAATAAATGAAAATGTTCCTAATATTTAGTTTCTATTATTTAAGATCTCTACAGAAAACCATAATTTTGTCTCTGTGAAAGATCAATTCCCTCTCCCTTTACTTCCATAGTCTCACTCTCTATATTCTCCCTCCCTCCCTACCTTCCCTATCCCTCCCTACCATCCCCATCATCTCCCTACAATCCCCATCCCACCTTCCCATCCCCTCTTTCCATCCTACCATTCTCATCCCTACCTACCTACCCTCCTTCCCTGCTATTACTCCCTTCCATTCCATACCACTCACTACCCTCCAATCACTCTGTACCACCCCCTACCATCCAACCCCCTTCCTCCCTACCATCCCTCCCACCCTCTTCCCCATGCTAGGGGAACTGTGTAATATATGATGACTTCACACCAGGTAAACTTCACCAAGGGCAGCACCCATGACCTAGGCAGATCTTACAGCCCCCCCCCCTCCCCCATGAAATACTCAACCATAGATCTCAACTGATGTTCAACTGTGTAGGCCATGCTGACAATGACATAATTATAGCTCAGCTGGTATTGTTATGATTGATAATGTAGACGAGGCCTGTGCCCCGCCAGTACACACACTCTGCAGTATTAATGTTGTAAAGAACCTGTAATTAATAAGCAGGGGTAAAACAAGCAAAATGTTGTAATCCAAACCAACACTTTTAAACTTTGACATTAACAATCTGCTTATTATCCTGAAAACTTGCTCATAAACCTTTATATGACAAGCTGTTGTCAAAGGGAATTAATGGCTTCCATCAGGCATGTGAAAGCTGGTGGGTTTTTTTTTCCTTCTATTAAAGGGAATATGCCTCCCATTTCCTTAAAACTGGTATCTGAATTATCTGAATTATCCTGTAATAACAGGATGCATCCAGCTTATTTATCAGCCAAACCATATAAACATGCACCTCTCTCTTCTCTGCAAGAGGAAACCATTTAAAATTTATACTGCTAGGAGTGAAACCATTTTTATTTTGGAACAGTTGCCTTTAATTAAAGCCTGGACCTGTTTCTTCTTGCATATGATGTCCTTTAATGGCTTGTATAAGTGTATACCTAGTTGGGAGTACTCTGGGGATGTCAAATCCACCATTAAATAGTAAATCAAAACCAACCCTCTTCAGACTTTGGCCCAACAAAAGGCATAAATTTTGTTCTATCCATCCACCAAATTTGGATTACTGTAGCATTTCAGCAATGTATGTACAATTCTAAGTCATAGTAACTATATACTACTACTAGTACTAGTACTACTACTACTACTAGTAGTAGTAGGACTATTAATGAATACAGAACAACCCATTGAAGTGACTGACTGGGTACACCAATACCACATTAATTATCACTGGAGTAACTTTACTAGCTGTGTAGTAACCAGATGGTGTACAATTGGGGCATCCGACCGACGCATATTTACACGGAAACATCACCGTCTGGGCTACTTTCTCCATCGCAAGGTTTCTGATGCTCCCTTCAATTAACAAGACAACCTTCAAGTTAAGATATATATACGTTAGTTAATATTATTGCAATTTTTTTTTGGGGGGGGAAGAGTGTGGAGGGGAGGTGAACATGACACTGTAGTACAGTACTATAGCAAATAAATGTCTGCTTCATTACCTGGTTTGGTTACTCAATTCCAATGTCAGGCATGACTAGTCCAGGAGAGGTGCTGTGCAGACTGATGCACAAAATGTACAATACATTATTGCAGACCCCTGGAGTATGAACCCTGACCAGGAACTCAATGACCCAAAGCGCTAAGGTGTACAGTAACTGGGCAGGCAGGACCAACAACATTGGGGGAACGGAGCATAAGAATCGCACAACCGGGACCTTCACGACCCAGCGTAGTGAGAAGCATGTTACACTCGGGATTCTATGGAAGGAACTAAAACCTTTGGTATAAATGAAAGGATACTTTAGTGGGAAACTGTCAGCTTCCTTCCTTTTCTGAGCTTCAAAACAATACTAGATATACCTAGATATTCTTGCCA
Organism: Orphnurgus asper; assembly: GCA_027574785.1. Classification (NCBI taxonomy): domain Eukaryota; kingdom Metazoa; phylum Echinodermata; class Holothuroidea; order Elasipodida; family Deimatidae; genus Orphnurgus; species Orphnurgus asper. The sequence continues at coordinate 4,501 of JAODAG010104749.1, forward strand.
CAGAACTAGCTTATACTTACAAACAGTACAGGATGACATTCTATCTACAGTAGCTTACACTTACAAAGTGTACAGGATGACTTTCTTGCCACAGAAGCACAATTTTCATCATTGTTCTAAAGGCATTTTCCAAGTTTGAGGAATAGCTGCAATCAAACCCCAACAGAATGTATATGCATGCAACATTATTATTATTATTATTATGCATTCTTATTACTGTTATACAGTATATACTGTATGTCTTATTATTACATATATTGATATTACTACATATTATTATTATATACATATTATTATTACCTCATAGTAGCTACACTTAAAACTGTACAGGATGAATAAATAATAATAAACAATAGTAAACAGTACTAAAAATAATTTAAAATGATAATAAATAATACTATATCAGAGTAAGTAATAGTACATGATAATACATAACAACATACCATAGTAAGTAATAACAAATAATAATGAATAATAAATTATCAATGATAACAAATAATTTAATAATTAATAATAATACTAAATAATCACAAATGATAAAAATGATGATAACACTAATAATAATAATAACAAATACCAACCAGAGCAATAGGAACTCACCCAAAGGACCCCGGCAAGTCGGACAGCAGTTGAGCTTTGGCCTGCAGTTGGAACAGACCAGATGGCCGCTCTGGCACTGGAGGATCGGGGGCAGCACATAGTCAAAGCAGACCGGACATTCGAACAGACTAGCCAGGTCCTGATTGGTCGTAGGGGTGTGGCTTCTGGCCTTCCCAGCTGGACTGGCCCGGCTCATGGCGGTGACGTGCTGTAGTTTCTTGAGGGCTGGGAGTAGGCGTAGAATGACAAAGAATGAATTCAAACAAATTAGATAACGAAATAGATACCGTGAAAGCATTACATTTTATGAAATATTCTTTTCTCTACTAAATTTACATACATTTATATACCTACAGGTACAAAAGTTGCAAGATATATATGTGGACTAGATTCATGGTGAATTTACTGTAGGTACCTATTGGAACCTCATAACCACACATAAGGGAATTAAACAACGGCAGAATTGTGAAGGCTGATTGAACGAGTACCGAAAGTTACACTACAGTACATACACTGTACATATAGCATCTGTACAACATACAGTATTTGTGGTACATGTACTGTACGCTTCATGTAAAGGCCACCTCAAATGTAGTATGAAATAAGTTAGGGGATAGTATACGTATACACTCTATTTGAGGTGGTCTTACATAAAATACATACCACAATTTAGTATGATACCAAAACTTAAAACACTGCCAAAAGTCTCCATAATATTCAATATACTGTGAGTTTCATATTGTAGCCAACAGCAGCACCGTTGCTTGTTACCTAATGTACATACCATACTGTATGTGGAAAAACCAATTAGTTTTACCTCTCTGCATGTTGACGCAAACTACAATTCTGTTTTAAATACTCCACGTGGCTCTCCAAATATATATCACAAATTCACTTTAGAAATGTTTGCTACTCGTGGTTGAAATGATGTTAGAAGCAGCAAGGACGGTAGAATAATCTATCAATGTAAATTTATATCCCTGTCTTCCATTAAGTTCCAGCGCTGTACGTGTGGAACAGTGGACCACTGGCTAGAAATAACAGACGTGCTGACTAACACTGCCATCATCACTTACATGTACTTCCACCTAAGAAGGAAATCTTATTTACTGGTTTGTTTAAAGGAACATAAAGGGCTACAATGTTATACAGTGGTTGTACAATATCAGCACCAAACTAGAAAAAAAAATCAAATCAAACATGAATTAAATATTCCTATACATACACTGTATTAGCTTGTACTGTGTTTGTATAAATTAGGCATATAAGAGTCTGAATTAGAACAATTTACATAAAAAATGACAAAATCAAATACAAAATCAAATAAAAATCTTCCATTATATGTTCGTATAAAGGCAGATGTACAGTAACTTCAAAACAAAAATAAAATTCCTTCATATATAGGAGGATACTGAGTCCGAGTAAGAAAATATTTGTTGGTAAAAATTGAAATAAAAAATGAAATAAAAATTCTTGTAATTACGTTTATTACGTGTTCGTATAATGTCAGATATACTGTAGAGTGTGAATTAGACAATTAGTATAACTCTATATAAAAATCAAAGTAAACATTCCTTCACAATACAGTTTAGTGCTTGTATAAAGACAGCTAGATACTGGATGAGTCTGAATTAACATACATTTGTATTTAAAAAAATCCCACAAATTAGGTTCCATAGATTTCTTCATACTGTACTGTATACCTAAACAATTGTATAAAGACAGATTCTGTGTCTGAAGTAGAAAGATTTGTCTGTATAATTAAAAAATAAAATTAACAAAAATTTGTAGTACAAGTTCATATACATACTGTATAAGGAGATACTGAGTCTGAATTAGACAAATAAAAAATTCTTCATACTGTACCTATACAGTACAGTAGGTGTTAGTAATAAAGGCAGATACCCGGAGTCTGATTCAGACAAATTTGTCGGTACAATTAACATAAAAGAGCTAAACATGAAATCACATACTGTAACCAGCTGCATGTTCATGTTTGCATTAAGACAAATATGCGGAGTCTGAATTAGAAACACTTGTCGGTATTTGTACTCAAAGATTCCCGTTTTGAGTAATGGTGCATCTAGTTCAGATATTCATGTTTTGCACTTACTTTAAGATGAGGAGGCAGTGTAATTTGAGGAATAGTAATTATTATCAACCAACCTTCAACCTAAGTGAAAGCAAAATTAATGTGTCAGGTATACACTCCAACTAATGGCTGATTAAGTCATCAACAGCTAGCTTAGGGGCACTGTTGTTCAGAATCACCATGCATGGTTATGACGAAATTGAGGAAGAGCTAGTTAAATCAACAACTAATCTACTTAAAATGCACTGTGCAAGGTCGAACTTAAACAATCCAATGAATGGCTAATTAAGTCATGAACAATTAGTGGCTGTGTTGTTTAGAATTACCATGCATGGTTATGAAAATCATATTTTCAGAAATACATTGTTTACAGAGAAGTTTGCATTGCTTGTTTGCATTGTTCCATTTAGTGAAAAAGAAGGACACAATCTCACAGATCAATGCTTTGTTTTTAAAACAAACTAAAGACTAATGTCCAAATTTTCTGGCTCTTTGTTACCTCTTGGTTTTAAGTAAAAATTGAATTTAAAGCATGAATGCTTTCTACTTTATATATATATATATATATATATTATAATACTCTACTAGTTTGTCACATACAGTATGTCTACTGTACTCCAGGCCCCCTCTATTGCTATTCTTAGTGAACATGGCCTGCAGGCTGCTGTTTTCATCTGTTGAGGTGTACAGTACTGTAGGTACTGTAAAGTCATGAGATGCTTCAGGGAAGTAGATCTACACAGTGAATTTTTTACTATACATGTACATATAGCATTACATTAGACCTGTTACATAGTACTATTTACGGTAAAAGTAGCCATGGGTTAATTGTGTCTTAAACAAGGTGTGAAATGACAAAACAAATGGAGTACAAATAAAAGAAAACATGAAAATGCTCCCTGAACGATCCCTGCAATATATTTGCTAAGTACTTAAAATACTTAAATTGAAATGATTTCATTTACAAAGTATCATCACTCTTACCACTCCACCATTAAGGAAGGTAATTACCCACAGACAGCTAGTGTTCGATTTTCTAAAAAAAATTGTTTAGCAATAACTGCTATGCAATATTTTTTTGTGATTTTTACGCACTCGGGAATGTTTACGCACTCCTGTGAACCGGTGTTCTTTTTTCTCCCAGCTATGTGGTGCATTACTGATACAAGTTAGCATTGCAGAGCGTGTACCGAACTGTTAATTACATGCGTGTATAGGCAGGCTATGCAATTGAGATTTAACTACGAGTACAATATTTCTTTTAGAAAGTTATGTTTTGAGGCTAGATGGATGACTGCTAACAATGCAGTTAGTTGCTGAACTGTACACGTATCTTTTATCAAGATTTTGGCGCTACTTTGATAGATCGATATAGCGAATGCCTGTCACTATGCACAGAGACAAGCACACTTCAATATATCAGTACATATATACAGGTATGTCACTATGCGCAGAGACAAGCACACTTTAATGTATCACTGTTGTACGTCACTATGCACAGAGACACTGTAAGCACACTTTAGTGTATCAGTATAGTACTGTACGGCATTATGCACAGAGACAAGCACACTGTAGTGTATCAGTACAGTACTGTACGCCAAATTTCAATCACTAGGCAGTGTAGATGCATGTTATGACACAGCATGTGCACAGAAGAGACAAAAGCACACATCACTGCACCTGAAGTACACCGTATTGCAATCTCTACACAGCTAGTATACATGTGGTACGTATGACACTGCATGCATGTGCACAGAAGAGACAGAAGCACACATTATTGTACCATAATTATGTTGTATTCACTACAGAGTATAACTTACATGTGACATAATCACACTTAATAATAGCACAGTGCTTACAGTACACCATACTGTACAGTACGTAGAAGAACTTATAAAGACGTCAATATATACAAACCCTGCATCCTTGCCGCCAGGCTTCTAATAATCAACATCGGTCTCCGTTTCACAAAGGAACGCCGATCGTCATCGAAATCTCTCGGATCTTTAAATGACAAAATGAGGAATCACCCCCGACTGACGTGTCACTCCTTGTTATACTAGTCGTCTCATCGACGAAGAATGCATACCAAAGTCATCGTCCCGCTCACTTATCAACATCCAGGCGTAGCTCGTTAAGTCCGGCTTCCAGATGCGAGTTATGGATCAACTCATGTCAATCATAGCTGGCTGGGAGTGTAATTATTTGGCCAGTTCTACTGTAGCTTAACTGTATTCATCCACATCTGCAGTGTACAACTCTGCTGACACAGAGTATATGGACCAATTTCAACAGCATCTGGTGCGATTGCTACATATACTTACAGTAGTTAAAGTTTTGTTTAAGTTATGTACATTCTGTGTACATTATACTTAAATAACTATGGTAAATGTTCCATATAGGAAGATTTTTTAGGAAATAATTTTTACAAATTATACCCTACAGCACTGCTGTTAACAGGCCATGTTGAGCTGGATGCAGTTGACTTATTTTACATTACAGCCTGGACATACTGTAAAGGTCTACACAAAACTATATTGTCAACAAGCCACAGGCTGACAATAGTAGTTGAACCTCGGGGCCCTTACATTAAGTCACTACAGTATAGCGGTTCTATGATTATAAAGTAACCTAAATGCCAAGAGGTCCATACATAATATAACGCTCCATGCTGATGTATATCTGACATATATTTAAGTAATAATAACTAATAAACTAATACCTTGTCATGACTATTAACAAGTCAAAACAAGGAGATCTCCATTTCAGAGAAATTGCATCCTTTCACTAAAAACAAAAGTAAAATTTCACATCCATGGAAAATAGAATCCAAAGTATTACTACTTGTATACAGTACAGTAACTAGTCCATATCTAAGGGGCTCTAAGTTGAGATCCTACACGATAACTGCTTTAATCCAAAGACTGCCGAGTAGGCCTAACTGATATCATGCTGTATGCGACATGCATACATATTGTAGACTTGATCCAATAATTTAGCTAAACCTCAACTGGAGAATAGAATTAGTGCTGGTAGTTTGGTGAGCAATCCGTAACAATCTAATAATCATCGCATCGGAGCATAAAAATAACCTCATAGCATGTCAAAATCCGGTGGAATTATTATGTCCTCTTGCTCTGCCGATGGAGGACGTCCATTAATGAGTACGAGGCAGATCTCTAAACAGACAGGTTTGTGTATTCCGTACAGCAACCTACTGTACGATACACGACTTGTCTTCAAGGTACGGTGTACGATACTGTACAGTACATGCAAGGCAGATCATACGTCACAGTACTAGCTTAGCTAGTAGTAATTGTGAGGATATATAATCTTTCTATGTATAAGTTACAGTACCACCTATTACTGTATACACTGTACTGTAGTACAGCTATTTAAAGCACTACAATCAAATTCACTATGAGCAAGCTAAGACATAATATTAAGGTATGCAAGGATTTACAGTATATAACAGTTAATTTGAACAAAAGTTCACAGATAATAAATAATTCATTTCAAGGTTATTGTATATATTGTTTTTGGTCAAGGTACTGTAGCAGTTCACAAATAAGCCAAACAAGAGAGAAAAAATAGGCATTCCTTGATGGTGTGCATGTAAAATTCTAATGAGATGAATTCATTAAATTTGTCTTAAAAGTAAACGAGCTGTATAGGCCTACGTATCTCACAAAAGGTGTGATGATGTCGTGACAAATACGGTGCTGGGAGGATGGAGATGATGCATGCAATGAAAGATCAATGACAATATAAGGTGGGGAGCTTGGCATGTCTTTTAAACTTGTGAATTAGGATGACAGAATCATTCCTGTAGTTACATTTGGAGGAAATGTACAGTCAGTGTACTTTGGTTTAAATGTACAGACATGACAAACAGCTACAGCTGTACAGGGTAGGCCTATATACTGTAGTGCAGTTTGATTTAAGAGAGCTGTATGAGAGAATAGTTTGGCCACTATACAAACTGATGATCAGACTGATAAACAGCTATGTCATGTAAGTGTATATAATTTAAGCATACGATGAACAGCAATAGGTATAGTGTACTGTTTATAAGTACAGTGTACAGACTGAGAAACAGCTGTACGTAGTGTATGGTACGATTTAAGCATGTGATGAACATCTACAAGATGGGTACTGTAGATAAGTACAGTGTACATGTATGTATACTGAGAAAGCTGTATGCAGTGTTCGATTTCCCCTGTATCGCATCGCAAAATGCGAACCAAAACGGCGACTTTGCGAGACGTCTTACAATTGCATCGCACAAGGTGCGATGCAAAAATAAATGCAGGCATACGCTATATCGATCTATCAAAGTAGCGCCAATATCTTAATAAAAGATACGTGTACAGTTCAGCAATAACCAAATTGTTAGCAGTCATCGATCTAGCCTCAAAACATAACTTTCTAAAAGAAATATTGTCCTCGTAGTTAAATCTTCAATGTGAACTAGGCTAGCCTACCAGTATGACCTAACGCTAAATTGCATAGCCTATACACGCATATCATTAACAGTTCGGTACACGCTCTGCAATGCTAACTTGTATTAGTAATGCACCACGTAGCTGGGAGAAAAAAGAACACTCAGTACACAGGAGTGCGTAAACGTTCACGAGTGCGTAAAAATCACCCGGCTCCCGCTTAATTAAGCTTTGTTTGTGGAGCCTTCGGACAACAATACAAATGTGTATTGTTTTATTTCTAAAATAAGTATTTTAAATCATAGCATTAATTTGAAATACTGTTCATATCTGTAATGGAAATAAATGAAAACAATTATTACTTAAAATAACAGAAAAGTTACAGAACCCAAATTAGACAAATAAAATGGCAGATCCAGGGGGGGCCAACAACTTCAAGGGGCCCCACAGAGATGTGCCAAAAAATACATCAAATCACTTTCATTTGAATTATAAATCTGCTCATGTGAGCCCAAAATGGGATCTGTGGTGATGACAAAAAGGCCTGGGAAGTGTCTTTTTCCTGCGATCTATTTCCTTGGATACTGGCGGCAACCACTGGTGGCACTCCGCTTAGATAGTGTACAGGTAAAAGACTGCTATGCAAAATGTTCAAACTGCTATGCAAAAAAAATATTTTGCATAGGAGTCATTGCTAAACAATTTTATTTAGAAAATCAAATCCTGGCTGTATGTTAGTATATATACACTATGATTTAAGCATGTGATGAACAGCTACAGGTATAGTGTACTGTAGGTAAGTACAGTGTACAGACTAATAAACAATTGTATATAAGTATACAGTGTAAAGACTGATGGAAAACTACAGTAGCGTTTAGTAATTACTGTACTGTCGCTACTGTATATAGTTCAATTTAAGTACAGAGTACATAACACCCTTGGACTGTCTTCCTCCCCCCCCCACTAGATCAAGCAATAGATTGAAGAAATTAAGCAGAAAACTAAAGGTACATGTATGTACAATAAGTTAATTTAGAAAGCATTCCAGTTTCATGTTATTGAAGGCTAATTGACTATTCTGGTGTAGTTTACTCTGGTTCATTCAAGATTATTTATACAATCGGTCAGTTCAATTTCTTGACAAGAAAAACCATAATGTGATAGCTAGCTGTAGAGAATTATACTTGTTTTTAATTGGGAATTGGGAATGAAATGTTACTGAATGCCGTCCTAGGGCAGCTAGGTCTATAAGGGCATGGGTGTCTCCCTTTCCTTTGCATGTGCGATGACTATTTGGAGAGTGATATTTCATCAATACAGTACTTAGACTACTATAACTAGTATTCAAATCTGTTGGACAATTGCAACGCCACACACACCTGGGATACCCTCTGATCTGTACCAGTAAACTGTCCTACTGTATAGCTGAGCATCTGAACCGGTACAAGTACAGGTTGTTGACTTAGTAATTTCATAAGAGAAATCAAAATGTCCGACATAAGAACATCTATAGAAGTGACTGTTTACTGTACAGTAAACCAGCTGGCCTAGTAGAAGATCCCATTATTTTCCCATAAGTTACAAAGATTACTATTATAACAAATTTTCTACTAATGTAGACCTGCTGGTATCTTACTCAAAGTGATATTTATAAGATTTTAGTACAGGAAATTTTATCTTCATTGAGAGCATGTAGACATCGTTAATCAGCAATTTCTGAAGGCCACACCCCAAAACAAATGAATTCAGGGAAATCATCACTATGGTGCTCTAACAAGTTAATCAGTTTAACTGTACCAAATTAAGCTACAGTATGTAGCAACTTGCTGTTGAAGCTAATATAATGACTGTAAAGAAAACTGTGTCAGCAGGGTTGCTCTTGGCATTCAGTAGAGGATATGACGTCACACTTGTTTTGACAACAGATCAACATATATTAGGCCGCAAGTCAGTAGAAACGGCAAGTGAGTGTCTCAAAGTCTTAACCGAGCAAAAGACAAACGAATGAGAGCTGTTTCAAGAACGTTGATACCATTTCTCTACTCCCGCTCATCCCAATAGCTCAAACTTGTTGAAGTAATTAGCCCCTGAAATTATTTGGAAGATTAAATAACATGCTTCCAATTGTACCATTAATTGTTATGGTTTCATAATGTCCTTCCATTTGTACCATGAATTGTTATGGTTTCATACAGTCCTTCCATAAATTTGTATCATGAATTGTAATGGTTTCATAATATTCTTCAATGGAGGATCTAATAAAATGTTAGATGCCAATACGGATTATTAACAAATAATACTGATTGTTGTTGCATACATGAGCAGTTTGATATTCATCGTACGTATACTGATCGTACTGTACGTATACTGAAAAAAAGAGTCATTAAATCTGCCAGGACCGAAGAGGGCAGGGACCGGCTACCAGCCTAGTATACCGGGCTGGGACGCTGTAATAAATGTGTGCTCAGATAGACGTCGATGAAGAAATAATAACGAACAGATCGGTGCACGAGTGTCTTCTTCTATTGATACGTAAATAAGAACATCAAATAAGACTTCCATGGAGTATCTGAATAACAACTAAGACAACATGATATGTCGGACGCCCAGGTAGGTGAAGAGGACGAGATAACAACGTGCTCTCTCTTATATACTCAATGTATACAGGTGCATAATTAGCATAATGAATATTCATATAACAATATTACAGATGCTCACCAGGGGGTCATCAACCAGCAAACTCTGGATAAAATTGATGGACTGTGTACCAGTACTATACATATGTTATACATGCGTAGTTAACGGCGATACGCAGCAAATCGTCAATAATATTACTATTAGCATTACCGCTACATTATACGCTGGGTGCTTGAGCAAGTTTTCATTCTCACGCTGACTAGTAATACTATCATTACCATCACAATGTCCTCTGGATCAAGATCAACCATCTCCTACGTCATCTCAACTATCAGCAGTCAGCGTTAAACTGCCACCTTTTTGGCCGAACGACCCAACTTCTGGTTCGCACAAAGTGGAGGCCCAATTCACTACAAGGGGTATCACTTCGCAACCTACACAATTCGCGTATGTTGTTTCGGTTTTCCAGCCTGAGATAGCAGAAGAAGTTCGTGATATCTTATTGGACACTCCTACGACTACACCAAAATTAAACAGGAGCTGATTCAACGCATGTCGACTTCAGAGCAGAAACGGTTGCATCAAGTCCTTATTTCAGAGGAACTAGGAGACTGGAAGCCGAGTCAGCTACTTCGGCAAATGCAGCAACTTCTCGGACAGAAGAATTTGGAGCCGAGCATTTTTAAACAGCTGTTTTTACAGCGACTCCCCACTAACGCACAGCTGATTTTAGCACCATCAAGTGATAGCGTGAACATCACAGAATTAGCTTCAATTGCTGACTAAATAATGCAGGTCACACCATCATCAATGACCGTTTCGACAGTGTCTGGTCCACAAATTACAGCAGCATCCACTGATGCTGCCGGGACACCATCATCAGAGATCGCAGAACTCAGAGCCATGAGAACCTCACCATGCGTGTTGAAGCACTCTCTCATCATGTGGAATATCAACCTCGCGGTCGATCACTCAGGCGGAATAGAAGTAATCCGCGAAGTACTAATATTACTACTTCATCCCGACATTCGTCTACTTCCAGAAGTCTAGATAGCCGTGCCGACAGTCATTGTTGGTATCATTGGAAGTTTGGATCTCAGGCATCCAAGTGTACTCAACCCTGTACTTACATCAACGACACGCCCCAGCCAAATGCCAACGTCAGCGAGTAGCAGCAACATCCTTGTCTGGCAAGTCAACTACTAGTCGCCAATTTTACATTACCGATCGCCTCTCGGGAGCACGTTTTTTGGTAGATACAGGGGCAGATGATAGCGTTTTTCCTGCATCTGTCCTTGACAAGCGACGACAAGTTTCAATGACATTGCGGGCGGCAAATAAAACGCCTAT
>JAODAG010104969.1:0-15608 GCA_027574785.1 Orphnurgus asper
ATCCGGTCAAGTGTCTTTACACATGACCAGCTGAAGCACCCTTCGAGGTGGAAGCATAACACGAGTCAGTCAGTCAGACGGCCGGCCAGCCAGTAGGCCCCTAAATCTAGCAAAGAGACGAGCAAAATCACTCTATCTGTTCCTTACTTTCGGGGAAACAATTACCAATATGAATTATCCTGATAAATATTTTGTCACAGATTCACCCATTATGGTACATTATCGTACATGTCATCTTATCCGCCGTTTTGAGGTGTAAAATAAACCCACATAAAGTTCATTGAAGAGAACGGAATTCCGTGCCTTTGAACGCGACGACGTCAATAGTGAAGTACTCATTTATATCGACAGCTGGGTAATATTACCGTTTGTATTGCATGGAGTCATTTCGACGTAGTCAGATACAGGGACGTCGGATTGAAGAGTTCTTCTCATGTCAGTTGGAGTTAAACATGTTACTAACTTGGTCACAAAACACCACTGGCAAGTGAGTTAACTTAATTGTCACCGTGTTGCTAATGATTTCGAATATCCGGCACAAGGTAGAATAGTTGAGAGGAAAAGTAAACCGTTTGTGGATCGACCCCGCCGGTGATTATATCTGCCTTTCATTCATCGCTTAGGCCTAACTCAGTCGGCATAAATCGTTGCCAAGGCAAACAATGTTTGTGTGGGCCGGTATACCGCTGAGAAACGGGTGCGCGTAGCTACACCGTTATGGAAGAGGAACCGAATTTCAACGCAGCTTCTAAGTTCTCCATCAGTGACTTAATTTAAAACGTAGCAATAGTTATAGCCTAGCCTTCACCTACGGCGGCGCGATTTAGACTTGTTTTAAAATACAGTGGTAAGACACGATTTGTACAATCATTATGTCGAGTAAATTAGAAATAATTTAGATTTAATTAAGGCGGGTGGTACCTCTGACCTCAGTGGCCACATCGGGCTGGCCACATAAGTATCCGGCTCTCGCACCACTCAGTGTAGACCTATGATTTGACATGCCCGGTGTGTCTCTCAGGCTATATTGTCATCATCACTATACTTTATTCTCTCGTCTATTTCTCTCTTTCCATTTTTTTATCTGGATCGACTGATGTGCCTAGTAGGCTACATGACTACGTTCTGACTACCGAGTGCCTATACGCGTAGGCATACCCACATCCCGCCTGTTCCCTATGCCGGTACGCAGTACGGCACGGAAGTTGAGTGATCAACTTAAATTAATAACTACCGTGCGTGGCATAGCCTATATGCGGCACTGAGAATATGTCCTAGTCATTCAGTGCCTAATCATTCAGTCATCTAGGTGATGAACAATATGACTTGGATAACCTATTATATAATATTAACCTGGATAAAATTAACCAACCCTGCCAGTAGTACTAGTGTAGTCGGCTACTCAGTAACACTATACAGTAGCACTATATAGTGAGTTTCCTAAAGAGATTCAATTACCGGAAATGAGCGTTCAGTCTTGTGACCCAACAGGCTTGTTTTTTTTTTTTAGGCGGCGCCTTTTCATGTGATCGTCGGTCACATGCCGTGATTCTTCTTTAGTAACCAAATGAAGCCCTCTCTCCGAGTCCTCAGGCTGGCGGTAGGACATGAAACCTATATAAAGAATATAAAGTCTAGCAGATAATGATCCCGAGTTTCTAGTTACAGGTTTAGATTTGCTAAAACCGGGCCAGTCCTCTTGGAAGAGGAAATTGTATGTTTGTGGTAACATCATTGTACCATGGAGATGAAAACAGTCATCGCGGGTATGTTTCTGGTCTTTGGATTCGTCTACTCCTATAAAATCGACGGGCATAATGGTTTCGGTGAAACCCCCAGGCCCAGCACCAACGGCAACTCGGTTATGGATGTCGCGTATTGGTTGAAATTGAGTACTCTGGTAGCCATGGTGCAGCGAATAGAGTTGAACAACATATTGAAGGGAAAAGGTACAGTGTTCCTATACTTAAGTCTTACATTACAGTATAGGCCTGTATTTTCTACACAGCTGTTTACTGTGGTACTAGTAGTACTACTACTACTTAGTACTAGTACTAGTAGTACTACAAGTACTACTACTACTAGTACTGCTGTGACTACTACTAGTTTGTACTAGTAGTACTATTATAGTAGTAGTACTACTTGGGTTTTGTAAAGCTAGTCGGTGACAGGCTTGAGTTTTTCCGAACCAAACTAGGTTACCTGTCACTCAGTCATGTTGCATTTGTGTTTGTAATTATTGTTGGCAATGCTCGATGACTACAAATTCAAACGTTGCTAGTATTATGTGACTGGCCCACTAGCTTTTGGTAAAGCCATTGACCTAGAGAGACAGTTTTATGACCAAGTTTAACTAGTACTAGTAGTACCAAGGAAACCACAACAACAAGTTCCTATGCATTGCTCAGGAAATGTAAATAGGTTAAAAGTTCTGTGAAAGTTACAAAGGAAGAATACTGTCTGCAGCCTGTGAACATTCTTTGTTTATCCAAGCTGTCATCACACACATCGATCTTGTGCAGAGTGCATGGTCATGGGGAAATTTATTACTGGGGTATGTTTTATGTTTCGGCCCCCAAATTTTAGGGTTGGGGTCTGGATGAGAAAGATTTAAGAGCAGGCGTCGCACCATGCATGCCGAGGTGCCTGCTGTCATGCCTTTCTCAACACAAAAATGGGGTCATTAAAACCTATCCCAGTAATAAATTTCACTTGATTAATGACCATTCTGCAGCGAGATCACTGTGTGTGGTTACAGCTCGGATAAGCAAAGAATGCCCACAGGCTGCAGGCAGTATCTGCTTGAGTTTGTGACTTTCACAGAACAGACCTATTTACAGTTCCTGAACTATGCCAAGTTGTAGTGGTTTTTTAGTACTTAAAATTGGTCATAAAACCGTCTTTCTAGGGTGATCAATGGCGTTAACAAAAGCTTGTGGAGTCACATCATGTATATATGCTGCTGTTGTTTGGTTTAAATCCTAAATTATTTCTTGGGAGGTTTGTTTTCTTAAAAACAAGCAATTGTAGTTTAGTATAGTAAATGTTAGAGTGCCTCCTAGGCTCATAGTCATAAAGAAACCCTGTCCATGTTGTGTTCGTGGATGAACACCGGCTTTAACAATAAGCTGTGGCAGGGTATGAACCCATCCCTGCTCCCTGGAACGCTATTTAACATCCCCATCCGGCAGAAGTGAGTATACTGGACTCGATCGTCGACCATTTTCTCAAAGACTGACAGGTAAGTGACAGCAACCTGTTAATCACCACTGCACTGCAACTGTTCTGAGCAATGTTATTGCAACACTAATGAAACCATTGCAACCCACACTAACCAAATCACTAATTATGACTATGGAAGACGACACCCATCACCACTGCAAAGCAGCTGTGCTGAACAACCCATGCCAGTGGATCGAGCTGGTGACATTTGGGCTGAGAAATAGACATGCAGCTCAGACCACTATGCCACACTCTAACCTCCCTTAGTGTAAACCTAAGTAAGTACAGTATTTAAATGATACAGTATATATACAGTAGTGTATATTTATATAGCCTATTTGGTAGCTGAGTATAGTAAGGTTACTAAAATTGTGGCATGTTGGTGTTGTAATTGTTGGAATGATTGCATCACAATCACATGTTGTTGAAGAGAGGCCTGGATATGTTTGGAATATACTACAGTAGAGAATAGAATATAGTAGCTATCAGAGAATCAGCCTGTCATTCTATTTGTGTCTATATATACATGTGTATATTTGGCAGGATAACACAAAGTTCACTGGTTGATGGCCTCAAAATTGATGCTGTATGATCAGTTGTACCATATAGACATTGTTTTTCAACTGAAATTCGATCAAAAAGTTAAATAAACGGAAAACGCTTGGCTTGTGGCATTTTTTACTCGTAGTTCTTCGTGTGAGCTACATAAACCCTAATGTAATGAAATCTTACAAGAATTTTGCATTTAAAATAGCAGTTTGTGTTTGAATGTATCAAAAACTTAAGTCTGGAGTAATGTCTTGTAAAACCTTGTTCCAGCTTCTATGTTTCATAATCTGATGAAGAAATATCCTCTCTATATGTGGAAACCTCAGAATAAGAGTCATTACGCCCCTGCCTTTTACCGGTATCTTGCAAATGTCAATGATGGAATTTCAAGGAGAAGAATTATTAATGTGCTGCTGTAAGGGGATCATGACATCACCCTCGTTTTTACATCAGATCGAGTACATGGTCGAAAGTCAGTTTGAAAGTGGCTTCGTACCACAGTGTTGCATCACGATTATACATTTTGAGCTTTTGTACTGGCCAGCAAGTGAAACCACTCCTAATAGCAGGGTTTATGTCACAGATGTTTCATGTCATAGACTGTCACGTTTGTGGGCATGTGCTTCATGTAAGACTACCTCAAATATATACTGCGTATGTAGATGCTAGCCTATCCCATAACTTAGGAATTAGTTGCATAGTACTGTATGCACCGTAACCTATATCCTGATCAAGGACTCACTCTATGCCCATCGCCAGGGAAAGCCGATGAATTGGCCTTTCATGGTACAGTCATTCAATTTTCATGACCATTGAAATTTTGCATTTATTGTCATTATCTAATTCTACAAAGCCACATCAGCATAGTAGGTGTATAATTGTTTCTCTTTTAGGCCCTTTCACTCTTTTTGGCCCCACCGACGAGGCCTTCGAAGCCCTTCCCTCGGACGTCCGCAGGAAGATTATCTCAAATACAACTTTCCTGTCCGAGCTGCTGCAGTACCACGTTGTCGCCGGTTCTGTGTATCTCCAAGACACAGCCCAAGACAAATTATCGCCCAGTTTATTGAAAGGTGCAAGCATCAGATTCAACATATTTCCTGTTGGTGCTACAACAGAGGTTAGTTTACTATAGGAGCCAGAATAACTTCAAATGGTGAACATTTAATTTATCTCACCCAGTGACCACCATACTAGTATTTTGTTAGTGGGTCATGCATAGGTCATTAGTAATATGTACTGTCTTGCAGGAGTGTAATTACATAGCGAGCTAAACATAGAGCCCAGATGTTGGACCTCCAGTTTACCACAGTACTAATATTTTGTCAGTGGGTCATGCATTTAAGAGTAATGTGCTCTTGCACTCTTGCTGGAGCAATATACCTGTGAAAGATGCATATCATGGTATAAAGCGAGCTCAGAAGTTGAACCTTCAGTCACCACCTAATAAGTACTATAGTATTTTGTCAATGGTCCATGCATTGAAGAGCAATGTAATTGCATGTCCATAGCTGTCTAGCTGGAGCATTACAGTACTTCTGAAAGTTACATATCCAGCTGCGAACAGAACTCAGATGTTGGACCTTGTATGACATCCTTTCTCCCTTCCCCAATCATGTGATTATTGAAATTCCGTTAGGATTTGAGTTCAGCGATTTTGTTATATTTCCGCAATTTTACCGTTCGAGCGACATCCGATATATTTGTTCTTGTCGATAATATGCATTTTCCGTTTTTCATTTAATTTTCCGACAATTGGCTTTTGTGTTTCCATTCAATAACACCAGTGTCAGCCTGCCCCCCCCTTCCCCAATCATGTGATTATTGAAATTCCATTAGGATTTGATTTCGCGATTTTGTTTATATTTTCGCAATTTTACCGTTCGAGAGACATCGATATTTTGTTCATGTCGTTTTACGCGACAATTGGCTTTTGTGTTTCTTGTTTTCCTTTTACAGTTATGTTTGATCGTTTGTTTTATGTTATTTTCGACAAATTCCTTTTCTGTGCTTCATTTCAATTACCCAGCACCTTCAGCTCGTTACGATCGGCGTTCCATACATTTTCATGTGTTTGATTGCAATACACGTGTCACGACCGGAATTTCCGGCGCACTATTAGCTTGGTACACAAATGTGATTTTTTTTTTTCAGAAAAATATTGTTTGGAGTGATTAGAGTGATTAGGAACTTCCAATTGTTAGCATCTTTTATGTCGCAGTCTAGTTTCGGAATGACTTTGACACAGCTTCATTGCCGCAGTGCGGAGGTCTTGGGTACAAAGTACGCGAGACAAGTACGGTACACGTTGAGAAACAAAACTATTGCTGAAATCAGTCAGAATGCTTTATGTACGGTATGCAATTACCGAACCTTGACAAATCAATACTGCACATTAGAACCTCCTTTATCGTACTCCGTACAAAAATTAGTTTTTCCTATATCCATCCATTGTTCAACCTTATTCCCATCAGCTGCTCTTTCATGCTATTGTTGACAACTCGTCACAATTGTGTACACTTTGGATCGTTCCATTTTATAGCGCATTTCAAACTCGTCCGGAACTCGTCCAAAGTGTCCCCAAACCACAGCACTCGTCGCGGACGAGTTCAAGTGTCAACTGGGACGGAACGGTACTGTAGCTCTATAGAATCACCATATTTGGTGTTTATGCCTGTAAAAGATCATTGAATTGTTAAATCATTCTTGTTCCTGAAATCGTACTGGTTATGCTATTACCCTGGCTTTGTATTGATTGTCCCAAGTCTATATACCACTATGTGCAAGTATTTTTATGAGGGTGATTGACCAATTAATGCACCTGTCGGTTAGACAGGCCATGCGACCTATGGTCAACAAATCGATGATGCAGGGTTCATGAAAGGCACTACAATGGTGAGTCCCTTGAGGTGTGGCATATACTTCATGTACAGTGTATATAACATTCATTACAGTGGTTAAATATGTGTATCATAAAGTCAGTCCAAATTAACTAATTAGTCAATCCAACCCCCAATCTGAGGAATGTGTTGTCAAATGAAGTGTTTGATGCGTCAAGTAATGGAGGGGTGCGTACAATGGAACACCAAGTTACGACGCCCAGTTGATGTTTGACACACCCGGTGGTCGCAGGATCCATCCGTCTTACAATTGATGTAAGGTACCTGCATAAATCTGTCCTGATTTGAAGTAAGTCTGGTTCAAGATGGTGGGTTAGGTGATATGATATGAACCTGTTCAGTGTCTTAAAACTGTTCAACGTTGGTTCAGTTTACCAAGGTCTCACTATACTTTGCTGCTCAGTGGTTTAACCTTTCTCTTCTGTTTCACAGGCTATCGCAATAACTGCAACCGGAGCGCCTTTATATCTGAACAGTGCTGACCATAATGCTACCAACGGTGTAGTCCATGTCATAACTAGAGTGATGTTCCCAATTCCAAGGGAAAACCTGCTTGAAACTGCCAAGAAAATTCCAGAACTTAAGTCCCTCATTGATGCCCTGGTCAAAACCAATCTCACCTCTATTTTAGCAGGTATATATATATATTTTTTAAAACTCCATTCATGTACATTGCAAATTGGTTGAACTTGTACTGATTGGAATTAAAATATGGATGTATGCTTTTGTGAAAACCTTTTTTCGTGCACTTCACATATGAAACGTTATGTTAGGCTGCTTTTAGTCATGTCTTTAGCTTCACGAAAATATGACCGTCCATCCTACTCTCAGTGTTACTGCTCTGCAGTAATTGTCTTTGTTACATTGGAAGTAAACTAATATATTCAAAGCATCGTAATGTCCATTTTTTAGGGAAACAACATTTGGATTGGTGTCTGGAAGCTTCTTTCTTATTTCGAAATATATCTTTTATTGACTATATTGATACAAGTCCATATTTAATCAAATGCTTTGCTGTCCAAGTATTAATGCTACATGTATTGTTGTTATTTTATTGAATCCATACATGTGTTACTTCTTCAGTACTTGAAAGGCTGTTGTCCAATCCAGCCTAGAGTGAGAACCCAGTCCAAATTAATTGAATGCTGATAATAATTGATATTCATCGCTGCACTTATTCCCACACTAGCTACATGGATGCCTCTATGAGCATTATGAGCATTCTACTGGTAGGTCTATCTTCTATTGACTGGTACAGGTATTTCCAAATGCATCCTCTTGCCAAATGTTCAAGTGAATTTAAGCTTTCAGACCATTCCTGACATTTCTGCTGGTAAGTTTGTCCAATGTTTCTTTTTGCAGGTCCAGGAAACTTCACCATGTTTGCTCCAAATAACATGGCATTCTCCAAGTTGTCTCCCAGGGTGGCAAATGACACTCAATCGCTTGCATCCACTTTGAAGTACCATGTATCTGATACAACAACCCTTTACAGTTGTGGCCTTGTGGATAACCAAAAGGTTGCAACTCTCTATAATGGGACAAGCATTACTATCCACCTTAAGGATGGTGAGTGTTCATTTGCTGATATATATGTGATTTCCATGTTCTGGTACTCTTCATTCTCAACAAGTCAGCTTAATATTTGTTTTATAGAGCTCTGAATCTTATTGTAATCTTTATTTATTGTTGAATGGAAGGTATGTGATTGTTTACATATATGGCTAGACTTGGTGGGCAGCATTCACCTTGTATCAACCCCTGCATCAGTCACTCTGTAAGTCATATCGTGAGTCACTCAGTTTGAGTTAGTCACTGAGTCACTAAGTCTCTGTCAGTCACTCAGTCTCAGCCAGTCACTCACACTCAGTATGTCACTCTGGCATTCAGTCAGTCACATAGACTATGAGTCAGTCAGTCGCTCCCTCCAGCAGTCACTAGATCTGTCACTCAGTCAGTTTCCCCCTCAGTCTGTCTGTCAATCAGTCACTATAGTACTGTACATATGTCAGTCAGTCACTTAGTCTTGCGGTCTCGGTCAGTCACTCAGTCTATCATTCCAACTGTCACATAGGTCTAATATTATTCCTGTCATTCATATTACTTATTACAGCGATTAGGTATTGAGCTGTAAACATCATGCAATGGATTTACAACAAGATTAGTTTTGTAAGAATCATCCTCATTAAAATACTCCGAAAGCAAAGAGCCAATTCAGTGACTCACTGTGTCTGTCAATCACTCAATATGTTAGTCAGTTTAGTTTTGACTCGGAACTCTTAGAAAATGTATGGAAAGCTAAATTGTCAAAACCATGAAAAATTTGAAATGCTTGAAGTAGATCACCACGAAGCCACTGATGCTCAAGAGAAGTTAAAATAAAGATGCTTTAAACCATTGACTATATGCAAGACCTCTCGTAGAACTTACAAGCCTTTAGCTATTTCCAATAGCTGCCTATCTTTTGAATTGTATGAGTTCCATGCCTGCCCAGCATAATCAACCTAACCAACTACTTGTAGAGCTACTATGTCCTTATGAAGAAACATAAAATCTTGTCTAATCATTCCTAACATCCAGTTATACCCTTGCTAGCTACTCCAGCACACTGTCTAGAAGGCTTCATAGAAATATTCTATGATGACTCCAAAATTTTTTCAACCTGTATGTTCGGAAGATTCTTACCATCAAGATTATATATAATTAATTTTAGGAAATTCTCATGACTAATATGCTCGATCTTACACTTTCCAACATTAATGAGCATTTACCAATCATCTGACCACATTGTCTTTCTACCAGGGTCCGAAATAACTTTTTTTTCAGGGGCTCTTTAGAGGATATTTCAGAAAAATAGCCCCCGAAATTTTTTTACCAAGGGCTATATTGGAGAAAATTGTGCAGAGCCCTCCGGCCTACATTTACCATTTTTTGTTATAACCAGGCATCTTTTGCATAACCATAGACCCATGTAGGACTAGGCCTATGAAAACAAACTGAGTGGTCTATCCAATGCAACCAAAAATTGGGCAGAGCCTCCAGCCTATGTTTACATTAGGACTATTGTTAGGCCTAGGATAAACATCCAAGAAATTTCCTCACCTCATGAGATGGGTCTCATACGACTTGCTGTTTGAAGCATTTAATTAACAGCCTTTCATAGGACCCCCCCTATAGCAACACATCAAATTATTA
Source organism: Orphnurgus asper (assembly GCA_027574785.1). Taxonomy (NCBI): domain Eukaryota; kingdom Metazoa; phylum Echinodermata; class Holothuroidea; order Elasipodida; family Deimatidae; genus Orphnurgus; species Orphnurgus asper. The sequence continues at coordinate 9,867 of JAODAG010104969.1, forward strand.
TTAGGCCTAGGCTATATGTGTAATTAAATGTCAAATTAATTAGGCTAATGATGTAGGCTAATTGTTTTTCACTCCGTTTTTCACACCGTCCGAGGCTTTGTCAGTGACTATTGCTTTCATTGTGCCTTAATGATGTGGACTTCTTGATGTTGACAGTCCCGTCAACAAATCGGTCGAAAGCTATGACACCTGCACGTCTTGGAGTAGATGGTGGTGCCTCTTGACATGCCTTGCACTTGCAAAACATTTGCAACTCTCCATCATCGCTACTCTCTGTTCCAATCCAGTTTATTTCCAGCTAATGACTGTGCTTATTTTTTCCTGTATTTTTAGTAGTGGCAGTTGAGGCACTGCATGGTTGGCCTACGTTTTGACTTTCCAACAAGAAAAACGATCCATTCTACATTATTACACTTGATTGATCATCTAGTCCTTGGCCTAACAACGAGTCTTTTTAAATTTGTGTGTCCCCTGGTTGATCATGCGCACACGGCACCTTTTACTGTATAATGGTCATGAGATCATCCTATTCGTAATATCAAAGCCTAAGCTATCTTTGCTCTGTGTGTATGTATTGCTAAATTACCGATAGGCTACATTTTAATGTTTATAACTTAAAAAAGTTTATGAAATTCATCCAGTATTCTAGTAGGATGATGGCACTGTAAGGCGTTCAGTTTACGAGTGTCCGCGCACACGCACTTCAGTTACACAATGTATCTGTTCCGCGATATTACCGATGTCTCCAATTTATAATGAACATACTTAGACTGACCAGAAATGCGACCAGTTTGTTTGCCTAATGTGACTTATTACAACATAGGCAGTCTATGTTGTCTGGATTATTAATTTGCTAGAAGTAGCATAAAATATGCGAACAATGGCCATGAAGCTTTTTCCCGCAGTTAAACGAACATAAAGCAAGAAATTCCCTATTGCCACAACATAGGAAATCTCTCGCCTAGCCTAGCCGGTAAGCCTAGCGAAAGTGCGATCTCATAAATGAAAATATAATCGACTAAAAATATAAAAGATCAGCGGATTTTTACTCAATTATGAAGATAATACTTCATCCTTTTTAAACAGCAGGAAATTTACGAGGGTGATTTTCTTACAATTACAAAAATAAAGTCGCTCTCGAAATTGACATTACGGGTGCTCTTTCTGACATTACAAGGGCGAAATCGCCCTCCGCCACCGTATATTTCCGACTGCTTACTACTCTGCTGCTCCGTGGTTAAACCATTAAATGGCATCTTCCTCTGTGGAACTGCACAGTATATCTGTTTCATCAGCAATTTCTTAACAGATGAATCCATATCATTAATATAAGCAAGAGATAACAATGAACCAATCACCGAACCCTATGCACCCACTAGAGACATTAGCCCAAACAGAAGCACAGTCACTAACAACTACTCTCAACTTCCTGTCACATAACCAATTCTGAATCCATATCGGAAGCAAGCTAACCATGAATACCAAGGCCATTCAGCAATATGTAGCAATCGTTTGTCTACAGGCTTACCACTGTCCATGGAACTAGTAACATCCTCCAACAATTCCAACAAAAGATTTGTCAAACAGGATCTTTTCCAATTGAAACCATGCTGATAATGTTCTAATAAGTGGTAGACATCAAAATACTGCAGTGCATCGCAGCATCTATCATCAGTATATCTGTTTCATCAGCAATTTCTTAACAGATGAATCCATATCATTAATATAAGCAAGAGATAACAATGAACCAATCACCGAACCCTATGCACCCACTAGAGACATTAGCCCAAACAGAAGCACAGTCACTAACAACTACTCTCAACTTCCTGTCACATAACCAATTCTGAATCCATATCGGAAGCAAGCTAACCATGAATACCAAGGCCATTCAGCAATATGTAGCAATCGTTTGTCTACAGGCTTACCACTGTCCATGGAACTAGTAACATCCTCCAACAATTCCAACAAAAGATTTGTCAAACAGGATCTTTTCCAATTGAAACCATGCTGATAATGTTCTAATAAGTGGTAGACATCAAAATACTGCAGTGCATCGCAGCATCCCTGATGATTGACTCCATCACTTCGCAGACACTTGTAAGGCTACTGGCCTATAGTAGTTTCAAGGAAGATAACAGTTACCTTCTTTGAAAATAACATTAACACACTTCCACGCTTTGGGAATAAAACCCTCTTGCATAAAAAACATCAGCACCACCAGGAACCTTGCCATACTTTCAGCCAAGCTGCCTTTCCACTAAATCCTCGGAGTAAAACATCATTCAGACTAGAATCACAGTGACCAATATTTAAAGTTGCAATATCCTCCTGATTTTCACAAGTAAAGAACTCTAGTTATTCAAAATGTCAGAAATACCCTGACTAACAGTAATAGTGTCACCAGAAGTAGGATCCTGAGAGGGATAACACTGTCTTTCACCTTCTGTTCAAGTTGACCTAACATACAAAAATGCCCTTGGGAGGGGGGGGGGTTCTCCGGCCTTTACATTCAAGGATCGACTGAATTTCACAAATGAACCATAGACTTAGATGGCCGATACAGTCTCGACAACTTGTGCTTCTTTTTAACAGTGACAAATGCCTGTCTACACATCCAAGATTGCTAACTGTGTCAGCTAGTCACTCACTTTGTCAGTCACTGTGTTAATCAGTCACTCACTCGCTGCTAGGTTAGATGGTCACTGTCAGTAAGTTGATCATTTTGTCTGTCACTCACACACTTTACTAGTCAGTCACTGTGTCGGTCAGTCGCTCACTGTTAGTCTGTCTCCGTGTCTGTCTGTTGGTCACTGTGTTAGTCAGTCACTATGTCAGTCAGTCGCTCACTGTGCTAGTCAGCCACTGTGTCTGTCACTCACACACTTTACTAGTCAGTCACTGTGTCAGTCAGTGGCTCACTGTTAGTCCGTCTCCGTGTCTTTTTGTTGGTCACTGTGTCAGTCAGTCGCTCACTGTGCTAGTCAGCCAGTGTCTGTCTCTCACACACTTTACTAGTCAGTCACTGTGTCAGTCAGTCGCTCACTGTTAGTCTGTCTGCTGGTCACTGTGTTAGTCTGTCAGTCGGTCGCTCACTGTGCTAGTCAGCCACTGTGTCTGTCACTCACACACTTTACTAGTCAGTCACTGTGTCAGTCAGTCGCTCACTGTTAGTCCGTCTCCGTGTCGTTTTGTTGGTCACTGTGTTAGTCAGTCACTGTGTCAGTCAGTCGCTCACTGTGCTAGTCAGCCAGTGTCTGTCTCTCACACACTTTACTAGTCAGTCACTGTGTCAGTCAGTCGCTCACTGTTAGTCTGTCTCCGTGTCTGTCTGCTGGTCACTGTTAGTCAGTCACAATGTCAGTCAGTCACTATGTCAGTCAGTCACTCACTGTGCTAGTCAGCCACTGTGTCTGTCACTCACACACTTTACTAGTCAGTCACTGTGTCAGTCAGTCGCTCACTGTGTCTGTCACTCACACATTTTACTAGTCAGTCACTGTGTCAGTCAGTCGCTCGCTTCTCATCTGTCTCCGTGTCTGTCTGTTGCTCACTGTGTTGGTCAGTCACTATGTCATTTGGTTGCTCACTGTGGTAGTCAGTAGGTCACTGTGTCCGTCAGTAAGTATCCATGTACAGTATGATTTATTTTTGGGTAAAGAAAAGCTGGCAATCATTAATTTGCATGATCGTTATTAGCCATCGTATGCATTTTGTTCTAACAAACTTTCTCATGTTATTTAATTACATCGTTTCTGGGGAATTTGCCCACCTGGTCCTCAACTTCGCGCTCACACGCTCTCGACGGCACCTGTTGCACCAGGTTTCGTCCTTCATAGCCATTCCCCTTCCGCTTCACACCGCCCCACCCCCCCCCCCCCCTGTATTTTACTGTTGAGTTTCACTCCGTGCGTTTTTGTACATAACTAATTATTTATCTTTGAACTGAATGGTATTATGTTTTTTAGTAAATCTGTTCCATTATTAACCGAGATTTGGAGGAGAGTAATAGGTCTTTTAATAGTGTACTGAAATATGTCCTCAATCTTATCCTCTCTTTCTCTTCTCTTTGTAACAGGTCATGTGTTAGTTGCCAATAGCACAGACTTCAATGCTACTGTTGTCCAGGCTGACACCTCTGTTGTAAACGGTGTGATTCACATCATTGATGAGGTGCTGTTGCCACCTTCATAATTGTGAAATCTTACCACGGTAATTCTTGTGAATATTTTTTTATTGGCAAATGAGGTTTCAGTCCCTCTACCAAGGAATTATACATGTTGCGATCACTGCATAGTATCGTAGATTGCCACCACTGCAGTCTAAATAATCATCCTTGGGTGAAGTTTTGCATTGTGAAGCGGTGAGAGTAGAGAGACTTTTGCGATGTACGAAGTGTGAGTGTGGAGGGTTTGCGGGGGAGCTGGAGCTGACGTGTCCCTTAGATGTTCACTGTAATAGTCACATGATAAATATAAATCAAATCTAGAATGCCCTTTGGGATTCCTTGCCATGGTGGTTCTTAAGTCTTTACCATGTAAATAACTATACATTGGCATAATATTGGCATAGGATCTCAATTTGTTTTAGTTTTTTTGGGGGGGGTGGGTGGCGGATGGTAGAATTACCCGAAAAATCTGTACGATGACCTGGAGGAGGGGTCTTTCAGAATTTTTTTATATAATTAAAAGGTGCTTAGATGCAAAATGGTGCCATATTTGGAGGAATTTTGAAAAAAATATAGGCCTCTTTATTCTATATCAGATTTTGGGGTAACAGGAGAAGAGATATAGCCTACATTTGTATTTCTGTAGACGCCTTATAACGCCTATGCATATATATGACTTTGAATTGATGAAACTTTTAGTTGGCCTTAAAATTAATCTGTTTCTAAATTAGTTAGAGGTGATATCAATGTGAGAGCATGGGATGAACGTTGGACCAATGAGTGTCATTGTTAAGTCTCTATCACATGTGTGAATTTGAATTGAAACCTATAGTTGGCCGTTAATCTGTTCCTTAATTATTTTGACAATGTTTTTCGATAATATGAAGGCGAGAGCAGGGGTTGAGTGTTGGACCAATGAATGTTCATTGTGTAGTCGCTAACACTATCTATGAATTTGAACCTTCAGTTGGCCTTGAATGAGCAATATTTGAAGAAGGTTTCGTTGTTAATTACCTGGTTTAACTTCCATTTCATATCAATGAGGCTCTAACTTCGTCTTTGAGAAATTTGTTGTATTTTTGTATTTTCTTTTCCATGAACTTTTCGATGTATCTTTCAATCTGGTTGATAAAATATCTTGCAGATTCTATTTGAAATTGCTCATGTTTTGGTTGTCAATTATTTTGTTACTATCCAATATCCTGTTGGTACTTTATCAGCTGTGTGAATGATCAAATCTTATGTCTTATGTCATCCTGTGCTGAATGAGCACTAGCTAACATATTTAACATATTATCAATATTTTGACCTTTTAATTGTTATTATTAGTAGAGGCAGTTCAAATATTATAATTTATTCATTATGTTATAGTTTTAATGCATTATCATTATCAGTTTTCATCCTCGAGTCTTGAGTGAATGAAGGGTATTTAGCTTGCCTTGAAATTATACTGAATTCATGATAAACAATTCAAATGAGTTGACCAAGACTGGTTAAGTTGGGGACCAGAAGGTCCAAGAGGGGTCCTGGTAAGTGTGGCATAATTTGTAGTTCCACCAGTTTCACCAGTTGTCGTC
>JAODAG010105079.1:0-15603 GCA_027574785.1 Orphnurgus asper
GGGTATCTGCAGGGGGGACATGGGGTACTTTCCCCTCACCCAGGAATATTAATAGGCCGGTGCATTTTCACGGGACATGTACTCTTGGTTCTTACGGGAGAGAAAAGTCCTAAAACTAGTTTGGTGTTAAACAACGACGTGTTAACCTCACCTACTTCAATAGGCTCGGTTGCACAATACGATAAGGAGCAAGTACAATCTCCTAACTCTGCAATCGTCACTTCCATCCCCGTGGACATGAACGTTTTACCTATTTTTATATACCCCCTTAAATACATTTTCCGTAAATTCTTCGCCAACTCCATCTATGTCAGACTCGCGAATGATGTTACGTCGCCGTAAGTCGTCCAAAGTTGTCTGGGTATCTCTCGTTCTACACACTCCTTTCACAACCTTCGCCTATTATTAATTCCTTCCTCGCCAGAAACGTAATTCATTCTCTCTTCAGTCGACAGCGACCCGTGCAGAGATCGAAAAATGTTTTTTTTTTTTACAGTTTATAAGATCGACTGGCTCAACCGACTTTTTGCCCAAGGACCCCCACCCACCCCCCTATCGTCGTTGCCACGGATACTTAATTTGTAGAATCGATAGAATCAGTGACGACCGACTTCTCGTAGTTGCTGCCGAAGAAGGCTCAGAGAGACGTTTCTCGAGAAACGTCATGATCGACAAAAGGAGACCGAATCCTGGAATAAATTATGTTTACCTCAAATAGGTATCAATGGGTCGGGTTCAAGTTTAGCGGAACGTGCACAGTTGGGATGACATTGACTCTTGTCGTGGCTGTTAATTTATTTTATTTTATTTTATTCGATTCTTTGTGTTGGTTATTTTTAATTTTACATTTTAATTTTACTTATTATTTCTCACCTCTGTCTATAACTTGAGAGGAGAGAGGACGCGTGGAAACTACGCGGAAGTGTTTCTTGGAGAGAAAAAAAAAATCGTTCTCTCTTTCCAGAGATCTAAATTCAAGAGGTACACGGACGTAGAGCTTGTAATGCATAGAATGGCGGCTTCGATCGGTCTGCACAGTTAACCGACTGTTGTTTACCGGGAGGTATAATTCACAACAATTTCGAGTATATGCAAGGAGTGTGTTGACAAAAGGGTTGAAATTTAAAAGGTGTTTTAGGTGTAAAACATTTTCCTGACAGCTTTGATCGGTCTACACACAGCTAAACTGACTGTGTTGCCAAGAGATTATTCAAATTTAAATATTAAAGGAATCTGCTGAAAAGCATTTAAATATAATATGCTTAGGAAAGTTTGCTATCTTACCTAATTACTGACAGCTTCAATTGGTCTACACAGCTAAACTGACTGTGTTACCAAGAGATTATTCCAATTTAAATACCGTATTAAAGGAATCTGCTGAAATAAGCATTCAATTATAACATGCTCAGGAAAGTTTGCTATCTAACCTAATTACTGACAGCTTCGATTGGTCTACACACAGCTAAAATGACTGTGTTACCAAGAGATTATTCAAATTTAAACATTAAAGGAATCTGCTGAAATAAGCATTCAATAATATGCTTAGGAAAGTTTGGTATATAACCTAATTACTGACAGCTTCAATTGGTCTACACAGCTAAACTGACCGTGTTACCAAGCGACGACTTAAATTCGAGTATAAAAAGGAATGTGTCGAAAAGAAATATTGAACACTTATGTTTGATAATTCCATTTCAACGGAGAAAAATGTCTATCAAACCAGCCAATTTAAGGAGTAATCCTGCAAACCCTGGTGCAACAAACTTACAACATTATCAGGCCAACATCATTCTATATAGGCCCTCAGAATATATATACAGAGGTTGAACACCGGGGTGCATGAAACCTACAATTATTACTATAGGCCCACAGAATATATAAAGAGACAAACACCGGTGCACGAAACCTACAATACTACTATACGCCCACAGAATTTATACAGAGACAAAAACTGCCAACCGCCCCCCACCCCCCCCAACCAATTTTTGTCAGAGTATTCTATTTATTGTAATTTAAGAGGCATAAATTATGGCTTGTGAACATTGAAATTGTTTTTTGCTTAGCACCCGCCACTCTATCTTTAAATTCAGCCACTGAATTCGTTGTGATGTCATACGGAGAGGAAGGCTTGCTGGTATCAATTTTTTTGAAAAGTATTTGAAAGTCTTAAAAGGACGGTGGCTTGAGATAGATTCACTTAACCCAAATGTCTTCGAGACGTTGAAAACTTTAATACTGGATTACAAAGACCCTTATCACAGTCATAAAGGATATGGCCTCCACTCAACGTTTCTTTTTTGGGAGCGATTACAATTTCACTAAATTATTCCTCCACTTGTCTATTTTGGCTTTGAAAAGTTTAAATGAACATCAAATAGGCTACAAGGAGGCCATACGGTACCAATGTATTCCATCCCCTAGAGTTACATTCCAGCCCCCGGGAAATACATTCTAGTCCATGTGGAGGAACATACATATACATCCAGCAGGATGAAATGACCCATGTACTGTAGCATAACTGGCCTAGTTTTCACAGACAAGAGGACCTCAAATTAGATTCCCACTCCCCCATAACCAAGTTCAATTCTGAAGAGGACGAGATGCCCTTTAAATTTTTCTTCCACATCTCTGAACATTATCTGATCCTGTTGGGACAGACGACGTTGGCGACTATACGCAGCCTGCACAGAATTACGGAGAGATACTTGTACCGTTGCCGACAGCTTGAAATATTTTCAACACTAGTGTCATCGTCAGATGCTGGTATGCGCAGCTCGCACTCACACACACACACGCACAAGCGCCCGTCAAGCGCCCGTGCTGACGCATAGCAATGGAAATAGAAGATTTAAGTGACGATTGACATGCACATTGATATTATGCCCAATGGTGTAAATATATTTCAATGCACCCGGCCCTCAACATTATTTTGAGCATACCACGCTCTGTAGTTTGCATCCTTCCAGCCTTTTTTTTTGTTGCTTTCCGCAGATTTTGTTGTCAAATATTTATATCATCTGGTTAAATACGATGCATCGGGTATCAATGGCTTGCGTATATATATGGGTTAGTTTAGTTTTAAAGTAGTATAATACCTGGAAGTGTTAGGAAGCCTCGATCACAACGAAACCATGTCTGTGTCGTTCGTGGATGAACACTGGGCTTTCGCAAACCTTCTCCTGTTCAATCGATGTTCAAAAGTTAATGAGGCAGGCAGGTATAACCCTCCATATCATCCCTGCTACCTGACATTTAACATCCCTGTGCGATACATTTGGACGGAGGGGGAAGGTCAGATTTGTATTGCAAGATGCTTTCTTCATTTATTCATAAGTTTGCAAAGTTCTTTGGCGAGCACATACTGTAGTCTAGCTTCATGACCGTCCTTTTGGAAGAATAAAAAACACACACAAAGCCATGACACTGGAACATCAAGGGCTTTGAGAAGTACTTTCATTTTCATCAGTTTGTTTTATTTATTGCAGCAGCATGTCTGGTTGTATGTGATACCAAGAGCACTTTGCTGGAGAGAAAGTTGTACTTGATCAATTTTGCAGGGCAGGTGTTTGGTTGAAGAGATTGATGGGTTTTCGCAGTTCTGGTAATGCTTCTAACCAAGCTAGCAAGTCACTTGAATATCCAGAAAACTGGATCCAGCAACATGAAATTGCAGCAAAAGGAAATTAAGAGGATCCTTGATTATCATCACCGGGCTGGGTAGAAGACAAAAATTACCTTGAACAAATTGTTGTAAATCATTTCTCATTTCCACCTACATGGGTAGCTAGTATATCATCCTGCCATATAATCCCCAAAACCCTGGGGAAGCTCGTTACAACCAAACCATGAATCCCAAACAAGATTTGCTCCGGTTCTGTTTCCATCGGTAATGATAATATACTCTTCTCTCCTTTTTCGGCTCTCCGTAAGTGAGCGTATCATTGGCGTGCTCCCCGGCCGACGACGATAGCAATTACGCTAAGTGGATCGGTTGTAACGATTACGCCTGCTTAACTGCAGGTCGTGATAAGACCGGCGGCAGGCTGCAGGCATAATCTCAGAAGTGCCTGTCGTGTCGTCGTCAGCATTAAACATCCGGACGGAATGGAAAAGTCTCTCTCGCTGCGTGGTTCCGACCGACACTTTTTCCTTCGTTAGGACGCCAAAAACGGACCAGAGGTACCGTATATGACGTAACCCGGTATGCAGGGGAAAACGTCGAGGTTATGCTTGCAATGTAATGCACGGCGACGGTCGAAGACTTTGACACGCTATGTGCACCCTCCCCCAAGAAATACAGTTATAACACATGAATGGTTGTGACATTATAATTCAAGCTAAAGCAACCATGCAGGGCCCGACATTAACGGTTGCCCGGGGCAGGACGTAGTTCGAGCCGGCCATTTCTCCTAGGTCAAACTTGCCAGATTGGTCAAGTAGCCAAACAGACAAAGGCGATCTGTTCCTCATCTGATCTAAAGTCTAGCTGCAGGCCGTATGACGCAATGGCATCGTGTCTCTGAAGTAAGCACGGCTACAATTACAGTTCCGTGAAAAAGTGGGCAAGTCTCAAATTAGAAAATGCTATACTCTTGGATTACTTAATCTACACTAAACATTAAGCTAACCTAGCCACACACTAGGTAAAGATAGCACGTTTAAGAAAAAGTTGAGGCTTGACACGATACATGGGATTAATTATCTCGCCGATGGTATGTATATATGTTCGATCAAATCAGATGTTTGCAAATAATCTGCGATATGTATATATATTCCAGAGCATTGCAAAGTAGCCTACTACGTATCCCAATCCTATACTAGTTATTACAGAATAACGTTAGAGCATTTTATTTGATGAAAAACAATACATCAAATGGGTATAGTCTAACCTACAAACATCAACATCATATTGGAAGTCTGGCAATATATGTTTTGCATATATGTTGTTTTGGCAACATTTTTGCCGATCAAATGGTTTGCCGGTAGAGCTTAGTCTTGGCCCAATCGATGTCGACCATTAAGGTCTTTGCATTATTTTACTTTAATGTGTCCAATGTGGATAGCGAGTCACTTTATGGAATGCAATCCATACTGCTAGTATGTTAGCATTATTATTAATTTTTATTATTTAATTCCAGAAGGTGCTTGATTGATTGCCTAGCCCTAGGCCTAACATATGCAAAAGCCTGGGAATGTCATGCACACACATATGTCCACAACGGCATGTTATGAAATATTTCCGTGATCAAATATTTACGGAATAGGCTGACATGACGTATGTCATGCTGAACGATGATGGTTGCTTTTAGCCTACTATACCATGAATGTAATTAATTATAGGCTGTTATTTAAAATTACCTTCCACTATCCTCACGAAATTCATCAATATACTGACTGACTGACCAGGGAATGTGGTAAATTATCATTCGGCTTATTACATGTTCTACAAGTAGGCGATATGCATAATGCATATGAACTGTATTAATTGCTATTTCTATATATGCCAATCAATCTGCTGTGCATTTCTGAGGTAGCCTATATACTATAGGAACAATATACATCGTCAAGAAATACCATATCATGAGGAAATAAGTCTCACTTCTAAAAGAAACTTGTCCATCACTGTTTACTTTTCCAACTTAGAGAGCCATCCACATCTCCCAGATCTCCAGAGGATTAAACCTATTACCAGCATGACCAGGCTAGATAAACATTCAAGGCCAGCGTGGCTACTCTGTGGTAGCTTCATGCCTACAAGCAGCGCTAGAGTCGAGACAGTAATTCTGTGAGTTTAGCCATACTATTTACTTAATGCATAGATTAATGACATCTTTGTGGACTACCAGTGACTTTAAAACAAACTGGAATGGGTCAATCGCTCTCTTTATTGACGAGGTTGGACGACTGGTCCCAGACCATGCAGCCCATCATGCATGAAGGAAGCAAAAAGATTGCAAAATTTCCCCCATCCAGTATAACATTACTTTAACAAAGTTGAAAGGGCAGTACATAGCTCCGGATACTCTGCGAGGGGACCATACCTTTTGACGAGTGACTTACTGACCAAAAAAAATTACATTGTAGAATGTGCGGAAAAAAAATTCAACGTTTTGCTTCCAAGAGCAGACACACTCCAGAAGTAAAATGGACGCGGGGATATACATTGTATTTTCCGAATTTCATTTCTTATATCGTTTCGCCTCAGTTTGCGTGGAAGCGGCAAAATATCGTGGAAAAGAATGAACACACTGCAAGCGGATATCGCGGCAGTCATGTACAGACGCACGTATCATGATGATTCATGGCCAATGTTTACGATCGATCCGGACCCGACATTGCTGTATATATACAACAATGCCTCTCGATCTAAGAAAGTGGGAAGCAGGAAAGCTGGGGTATGGAAATTTCATTACCGTCGCCACTCATTTCGAAGAACTGCGATATCGGGGACAAGTCGAAGCACGACGGGAAAGGATTGCATTATGATTACTGTAGCGTAGAAAAAAAACTCTCGATATATAGCCTACGTACATTTCATTATTAGTAGAACCTCGGTTGTACATGTCAGCATATATAGCCCCTGCTCGATATCGGCAATGCAAACAAAGCAGTCGAAGGAGCGGATTTTTATCCGATTGAGAAGCACTTTAAAATGGAAGAAATCATTCATCAAATGGTCTACAAGTTGGAGTAGGCATGTAACAATTAACCAATAATATAGGATAGATACATGAGTTATGTCAGGGGATTGGCTAGTATCTACATACACATATGTGTATACACTATATTTTAGGTGGTACAGTCTTACATGACGTACATGCACCCTAATTTGGGTCAATTCATTTAATGATCCTAATGACCTCACCTTATGCTAACCACTACCCCACCACTAACCAAAACCTCATTGATGAATCTATCGTACTTTCTTTATTTACAGTTTATTTATAGTTTTATTCTACTTAAATATGCCATATTACCCCTTTGCCTATATACTGTAGGGAAACAATTAAGGTTTGTGGGTATAGTACTGTAATAACATTCAAAAATCAGCTGTTACACTATATTACTTGTGGTCAAACTTGCTTGCACTCAGTCCAATAAATATCTTCCGCTAGAACCCAAGAATATACGTTTGGTCTTTGATTAATATGCAAGCTGGTCTATCCCCTACTCTATACGTGTACTCATGTATGTATCCAATATTTGAGGTGGTCTTACATTATGAACATACCAGAAAATTCAGTGACTAACAATTCAGTATCATACTTGCCCCCAATGACATTGGACATAATCCCATTTGATCCTATTACACGGAAAATTCACTAAATAACATGTCAGCATCATTATAGTTAGCTCTTTGCCTCGAACACAAAGGAAATGATGCCGTTTATAAAATTTAAACTAGAAATGTAAAAGATTCAAAGATCGGCGTAACTAACCTAAATTTCGTACTTCGTAATGATCCCTTTAAGTTCCTTCAGACACTGATTGTTTCCTAGACCTCTCTATAATTTGCTCTCAATAAACAGAGGTATAAATGCACTAGCTGAACAGACATATCACAAGGCAGGATGCCTGTGACTGCAGGCTGACAGAGCGAGCACACAGTAACTAGTCCCTGCAGCAGCAGTCTCTAGCTGGCATCAAATTAAAACGTCCTTGCTTGATTGAGTGATTATCTGGAGACTCTCTTGGTTCTCCCTGTCAGACTTGTCAAACCTAAAGGGACAGGAGAGCTTAATGGTGTGTACATGCAGAGATGTGTGAATGGATGAAGACCGCCGACCGTTAAAACATTAAAACAGTTCATACGTAGAACCTAATTACGTTGTTTTACTTGAGAAGGACCTGTAAATACGTTTTAATATAAGTCACCCAGGCACGAACCCGGACGAGGAAACAAACGACGACAACAGCTCATGCCTCGATCGGCACCGTCGAGTCAAACTGATCCACCGTCCAGGCTCAATCCTATTTCGATCGGACTGTGGACATGGGGGGGGGGGTTTATAGCGCTCGCAGAAAGATACTGGGGGAGGGAGGCACAGGTCTAGCTTAACCTTCTTCCGGCTTCTCGGGTGGTGTTTGCAGTAGGCATTTTGTACAAGCGACCTGGCGAGAGCTGTGACAAACAAGTCTTGACTGGTGCACGTGGAACTCGACACAGAGCTGCTTTAACCCAGAATGTTTAGCTCTCCGACAAGGAAACGTGCCAAGGCGGGACGTGACATAATCTATAACTACATCGGATTTGAAAATTACAGCCCAATCATACAACCTGTGGCCTGCGCTACGAGGCAACAGAGGCTAAAATATACGAAACGGGTCCGTGGTAGGGAACCGTGCGCACTCGGGAACTACGCGTCGAATGGTTTAGTGAGAGGTGGGGGGACAGGGGGGAGGAGCCGATTCACTCGTAGATTGTAGACGAAGGGCACGAGCACCGTTTCTTTATCGCTCGGGGTTGGCTATATAACGACCGTCGTACTTTCAAATGAATGCCACCGGCACATCGACTCTTAGAGAGCTTTGATTGCTCGTCCGAGCCTGAAGGTGGAAATTATAATCTCCGAAACTCTCATTACTTTGGCAATAACACGGGGTTTATCATAACCTTCTGGTGATTTAATCGGTACAACCGCACCAGTCGTTCCTCGTCTGCGGGTAAACGTCACTTGGGAGTACGGGGAGGCCGGACTCTAGGGGAGGAATGGGAGGAGCCTAATGCTGTAAACAGCTGAAAGGAGATCTGGAATATGTTTCCCCTCCTCCCCACCCTTCTTATCCGTAAAGAGAGGCATCCTCCCAGCGGGCATGTCTAAGATTTGCATGATCTATTAACCTTACGCTGCATTCTCTCAGGTTCTACATTTTTTTGCTCTGCGGGGCAATTCATCATTGTCTCCCATTTCAATAATGAAATGTCTCCTGCCACGATTCCGTGCAAAGCCCGTTTACTTGTTGGCTGTTGACTTTACTTTGCTCCGTTTTAAGTGTCCGGGGCTATAACTCTCCGTGAATCAAAAAGGTAACAGTTGTCCAGGGAAGGATATTTCCTGGGAGTCGTATCCACTGCCTGTTTACAAATCTTGATAAATTGCAGAAATAGTAGACGGAAAGACCTAACTGGTAGAAACCACCAGAGATGTCCACAGTAAGAAGTACCGGGTGTAACAGGATATCTCCCACTCCCATCCCCAACTCTTGCAACTTCCACCCACTCCCTGAATGTGGGCGGGATCCATTAGTACACGTGGGAAGGAGTAAGAATTCTCAAGATAATTTATTATTAGAAAGAGCAAACTTTTACGCCATATCCAAGATCTCTTCTTTTGCAAGAAGGAGGAATATTTCCAAAGCGTAACTTTTCAGGCAAATGTTGGAACTTACGCACGACCTATGACCTCCACTTTTTTTTTACCTCCACAGTTCTTAAGTGACGATGGCCACAGTTACCAAAAATTCCCTCTGCATACGACGGTATCGACATGGTGGCATCCCACTGATGCCAGACGACGCAATTAAACTAGTTCGATTTAGAACGTTTTACGCGATCGCCCCACTCGCCGTGCACTAAACCTCGACGACGTGCTAGTAATACTGTTGCATTGCCTATAGTATCTCATTCTGAGCATACATATAAACGCAACATATAAAAGCCCAGCATCCTGTTCCAGGTAGTTAGTATTCGATGTCCTACACTTGAATTTTATTATACGGGTTAGGGCTACGTCCGTTCAATTCGCAGCAGCATCATCGACATTCACCGCTGAATATATTGAACACGTTGTGGGGGCGAGTTAGCTCTGATAACGACATAAAGCAGTTCAATTTGAATGATAAGCTCGTAGATTGTCGATACGTCCTGTCTCATTGGGCAAGATAAAAAAAAACTCTCTTGGGATATACACCAGTGAACATTGATTGACTTATGGGAAATATTCTCAGGCTAGGTATTACAAAGTTTACCACATGCATCCTTAGGAGTAGAATGCATTAACATTTAAATATTTTGCAATAGTTTGATGCGGAAGAATGCAAAACTGCATTGAGGATCCCACATGAGGATCCCACATGCCCTTAACTACAAGATACTTCGTAATGCATGACAGCATGTTCATCTCGATAAGATCATTTAAACCGGTTTTCATCCGATGTAGAGTCTGGTCAAATATGAAAGAAAACAGAACCACAAAGTGCTCAGGTATGCAATTGGGAAGATGAATTTTGTGAATATTCATGGATAAGCTATGAAGCTATCCATACCTGATCTATCTATCCACAATATGGATTTATAAATTATTGCTGAGTTAAAGGGCAAGTTCAGGAAGATAAAAAAAAAGCTGCAGACAGGATCTTGTTAGAGAGAACGCTACATGTCGCGCATGCTCCATTTTAGTTTTGGAACTTATTCCTAGAAGAGTACCCTCAGATTAAGTACTCCAATAACCATATATCATATGTAACTTGATCATGCAGTAATTAAGATCATGCAGATCATGCAGTAATTATTTTGTTTATCACATCATATTGTAAACTTGATCGCAACATATAGTATTCCTTTTCCTTTATCAGCCTACACTTGAACACTATAAGCATCCATCACATAGTAGTATAGATATCATGCCAACTATAGAACTGTACAGACCTATCAACTGAACAGATTTCATTTGCACTGGGCTAAGGTATGAAGTCTTACCTAAGAGGTAACATAAACACAGATCATCACCAGCACCAGTTTGTACCTGCAGTGCTGTTACAATGGGTTAAGTTCTCTACCCCATCCCCACAATCAGTGGCATAGCCAGAATGTTTGATTGAAGCCACATTTAAAAAAAAAAAAAAAAAAATATTTGTTTATACCAATCCTTATGGAAGAACATCTATTGATGGTGGGGCTGGGTACAATATGAGGCAAAATTTGTATTGCAAAGTTGGACCAGTCTTTCAATCGCTTGGGAATTGAAGCTGCCAAAGAATTTTGATTGTCTGGACAAAATGGCAGACCCTTGGTCATTTCCAAAGGGTGTACAGTGAAGTGATTGGTACCAATGAGGTAGTATACACACTCCTCAGATTAAAAGCAACAGTCTAGGAGGGAGAAGACGGATGACGTGAAGAGCTTTTGTGATCGTTAGTCTGCGCCTGCTCTTCATGGACCGAAGCACAGATCACATACTGGCGTTGACAGAACACTATGCTTCGCATCTTTCCTCCATGTTGTACACACTTATACCTTAATTTAAAGTATGCATGGCGGGTCAATTTAAAATTGGCACAGTGCAGAAATGGGGCACGCAATGAAGTATGCGATCATTCAACGTTGATCATCGCAACATTTAAGTCGCATGGTGACATCACATGCATGAGCATCAACCAAAAAAATTTACATAACCACACCTGAAAGCCGTGGTTATGTTATATCAGTTAGGTCAATTATACAAATTATATCAATTATGGTCATGTTTATATCAATATAAATATATGTATGTATGTATATTTGCAAAGGATATGGCCAACAAACCAGCTGTATGCACCATAGTCGGGGGAAGTTCAGCTGCCCAAGACAGTAGAAGACTTTTTCGTTGAGACCTGGAAAAGCAACATCGTCTTCCGAAGTGCTTGATCGATTGGACATCGATTGGCCGTCTTCTTTCATATCTTGGTCCTCGTCTTCGTCCTCTTCGTCTGTATCAGACATGTAATCGTCTGGCCCAGGGCCCCGATCTTCGTCAACATACAGCGAGGTGTCGTATGCCGTCCTACGTAGAATCCCTGGGGGACCCTCGTTGCTCGTGTGGGCCACCTCATGGGTGATTTCATCATCCACAGGTTTGGCAGCCATGATCGATCTGAAGAAGCACAAAAACAAACCAGCACATTGAAAGAATATTTCACACTTCTTTTTTCCTTTTCCGACAGGTAAAAAAGACGGGTACCAAACCTTTACCTACTGTAACCCTCCCTCACAACCCCCTCAAAAGATCACAACCCCCTCAAAAGAAAAAAATTACAGACAAATTATTTAAATAATTAAATATAAGAGTTACTTCTCGAAGTTACATTTAAAGGAAGGCTAGGTAATAAACAAGACTCCTTTAAGCAGGGGCATAGCCAGGAGAGGGGGGAAGCCGAATGGCTCAAAGTTGATGTCCATATAAACGCATACATGTGTTCTTGTATGTTTATGCCTTATTCCTGTTCTTGGAATCAATATGGGGGGTGCAGTCACTCCCACTGCTACCCCATCACCATGGTGTGCCTGACTTTAAGACAGATTGGGACTATAGCAATAATGCATATTCATTGTGAAAATCTACAAAGTAGAGTGGTGCAATCAAAACAATGTCTGGTAATTACAGAATTTGGCTCTGTGAATTAATAAGAGAATAAATATTTTGGAATAAAATTGGAAGAGAATGATGTCATAATTTCTGTAAGAGGCTTGATACCATACATACAACCTGTAGTCTGATGTTTAACTATGTCATAAACTGGAAGAGGCTTGATACATGAAAGCTGTAGTCTGATGTTTAACTATGTCATAAACTGTAAGAGGCTTGGTACATTGAAGCTGTAGTCTGATGTTTAACTATGTCATAATCTGAATGAGGCTTGATACATGAAAGCTGCAGTCTGATGTTTAACTATGTCATAAATTGTAAGAGGCTTAATACATACAACCTGCAGAATGATGTTTATAACTACATCATAAACTGTAAGAGGCTTGATACATAAAAGCTGCAGTGTGATGTTTAACTATGTCATAAACTGTAAGAGGCTTAAGTCATAAACTGTAAGAGGCTTGATACATAAAAGCTGCAGTGTGATGTTTAACTATGTCATAAACTGTAAGAGGCTTAAGTCATAAACTGTAAGAGGCTTGATAGATACAAGTTGCAGACTGATGTTTAACTATGTCATAAACTGTAAGAGGCTTAAGTCATAAACTATAAGAGGCTTGATAGATACAAGCTGCAGTGTGATGTTTAACTACGGTATGTCATAAACTGTAAGAGGCTTGATACATACAAGTTGCAGTGTGATGTTTAACTATATCATAAACTGTAAGAGGCTTAAGTTAAGTCATAAACTGTAAGAGGCTTAATACATGGAAGTTGCAGTTGTTGGTACTATTTGAAGTGTAAATTAGAGCCTTCCAAATTAGTCTTATCAGTCAGTACAAGATGGGAAAATTTGAAGGCCATTGAGGGTGATGATCTGATGGGTCCAGACATAGGATACTATGCTAAATGCTTTGGCATATATGGGCACTATATCAGTGTGATTGTAAGTGTAATTATTGAGGGGAGACAGGTTAGTGTAGAGAGAGGGCACTAAATAGCACTTGTTCAATTTTGGGGAGATTCCCTTTCGATTATCGATATCACCATCGATTTGGCAAAAAATCAGCAGAACACCTTTCAAGAGCAAACAAGTTATATACATCTGGAAGGCCTCCTCTAACTGATAAAGCAAACAAGAGTCACAGTCTGCCAGCATCTGTGGTCTTGGTGACTAATGTTGTTATTGTAAAGGTTTCATCTAAAGATGTAGGGCTACTTTATGGCAGGTTGAATGTAGTTTATAACTCCCCAGTAACTTTGGCAGTAAAGTTTTTACTTGTTTGATTTATGGATTAGTATACTGTACCAGAGATTGAAAGAATGAAAAGCTACCATGCATGCAACTTTCAAAGGAAGAGTTCCTGAAATGCAAACTTTCGACTGAATAGGGCTATACTGACACATTTTGGTATGCATGCTTGACATTACAAAATTCCCCAAGTAGACTGGTAGGCTTTGGGTGAACAAGAAAGCCACCTTCAGCCACCAGTATTAAAATATGTAACAAAGCAGGCCAGCAGACACACAATAAAAGTTCATCAATATACAAACAGCAGTAACAGAATACATGACAATCAATGAAAATCTTTTTTTTTATTTTGCCATGCATGACGGTAGGGGGAGCTTAATGCAATGCAATAGTTAAATTCCAACGGTAAAGACCACTGTCATATAGACACCCGTTAAAGAAAGACCGGGTTGAAAAATAATTTCTCGAGCATTTCTTTCCGAGGTGCAATCTAGACGTATCTTACGGCAAAGTGGTACAGTGGGGGGAGGGGCACAACTGGGTGATTTTTAGACTCGAAACTGACTGGTCTGGGAATTTACAAAGCGCCATGTACCAGGTTCATCGCTTTTACAGCTGCACCACTTTACCTAATTTCCCAAAGATAGGGAGTTGGGGGGGGGGGGGGAACAGTAACAGGTGACCTTAGTTGGACAAGGGAGTGCTGTAAAACTACAATGTTTCACTTTATACTTGGGTTTTTGTTACGTAGAATACTCAAGGAAGTGAACAGAATTAGTATGACCATTATACCTTCCCCAGATATATACACTCCTGGATCAGTGAGTCAACATCTCAATCCACATCCATTCCCCATTTTTTTCATCAAGGCTGTTTACCAATTTACCAAATGTCCTCGGAGTTGTAAACTTTCCAAGACATGGCAGCATCTACAACATTAACTAGGCCACCTACTAGGCTACTACTAGGGAGTCATCTAAACTTATAATTAACTTGATTATTCCGGAGGCTAGATGGACTGAGTCAGACGGTGCTAAGATATATACATGCGGGGCCTATATAGTTGTTAAAGTGAATCAAGGCAATGATGTGATTGTACATCTTCTGCAGGGAGGCTGAATAACAAGAATCACTATTATGCTCTTTTCATGGCATACAAGTATGATCATCCAGTGGGACGACGTGTCCGATTCGAAAGAACAATTACCAAGAACGATTGAAAGAATTATTGTTGTTGAAAAGAATAACGAACGACAATTGAAACGATTATCGAAAAAACCAATTTGCGGAAACATACTGCAAAAAGCAACAGCCAAGAACGATCGAAAGAAAAAATCGAACAAAAACGATGGCATGAACAAAATGCCATTGACCATTGGCCATTGACCCCAATTATTCAGCCCACTGAAATTTTGGACAAATATTTCCAAAGGTGCTCTGCGAAGAGTTTTCCGGCAAAACATTTCGTTATAGCGAGCTTGATGAAAATTATACATCTATAACTTCTCAATGAAAATGAGCAGCAAGCAAGCAAACTCTCAGAGCAGCCCATGAGATGGACATACAGTACATTTGACCTTGTGTGACCCCTTACTGGACTTCCCCACCATGATTTGGGGGCATCGCATTGTCACATCACGATAATCTTGCATGCTGTATTGAGCCTCCTTCATTGTCACGGCAGGACAACAGCGTACTGTGTCTACGATTGACGCGGTTTGACCATACCGTACGGTAGAACGGTACATAATTACTCAATTGATTGTAGCCTTACTTTTACCTATTCTTGCCTTTTACTTATTCTAGCATTTTTACTTTATTCTAACATTTTACTTATTCTAACCGTTTACTTATTCTAACATTTTACTTATTGTAACATTTTACTTATTCTAACCGTTTACTTATTCTAACATTTTACTTATTCTAACATTTTACTTATTCTAACATTTTACTTATTCTAGCATTTTACTTATTCTAACATTTTACTTATTCTAACCGTTTACTTAT
>JAODAG010105301.1:0-26998 GCA_027574785.1 Orphnurgus asper
ATATATATATAATATATGAGTATATGAATCGTCTTCAAGCAAAATGCATGGTCTCATGTGTGCCGTTATTGAGTCAGGCAGCTGTCTATTGGTGACCCTCCCCGCCGAATTACATTATGGGAAATCCTTTACTCGAAACAAAGTACGATTCCACTCAAGATGCTATGCCATACAACTGTATTGCTTTATTTTCCGTGGAAGGATGGTCTGATCTTCTCGTATTTATGCTCTACGTATGCATGCAATGAATGGCTTATGGTTTCTTCATAGATTTTTTTTAAAAGTACTCACTTTCATTCTGCTTGTGCTGAGTACTTGAGTTTATGTAGGTTGTTTACGTAGTTTTCTTTCTTGTTTATATCTGCAGGGATACTCCTTTGTTTCTCCATCAGTGCTATTCAGTAACAATGTTATCATGAGGGATGTGATAGACGGAGGCAATGAAACTAGACCAACACAGAAACAAATAAAGCAAATACCGACATTGAAGGTATCAGTAATACACAAGAAATATATCATCAACTTATCAAGTTGGTCTATGTTGGTCGTTTGTGTGTATGTGATGCATAAGCTAATAAGATAACTGAAGTATTACATTCCGTTGATATCATACATGTTTCAAGTAGATGATCCCTCTTGTATTTGATGTGGCTAGTATGCATAATAATGATAAGTGAGTGCAGTATATTAATGTAAATTTCTTAAAGGGTCTATATCTCCACATCTAACTATGTATCTTGTTTTTCTTCCAACTAATTAATATGAAGATGTTGATTAGGCTTCACAGACATGCTAGCTAGGCCATGCAATTATTTGATTCATAATTATTAATGCAGAGGATGAGCCACTTAAGTTGAAATCTGCTAGAGTTAGCTAATACAGATGATATTTCAAGATTTTTTTTGGTTGAATGGTCTATGTCAGACATAGTTAATATGTTGACCATGGTCAATAGAGGATTCCTTGTGTGTTTGGTGTGGCTGCAATGCATACATATGAGTGGTACGGCTTAATGTAAAATTTCATTAAATAGCAATATCTTTGCTACTGTGCTATAAGTTAAGGACTGTCAATATTTGATAATCTTGGTCTCGGTATACTCCGCATCTCAAATTTACCGATACCGACTGTATCGCTTTCGCCAATATCAGGTTTTGAGTATTTGAGCAGGAATTATTTCCTATTGATCCTCCTATCCTATCATCCTATACCAATCCATTCAAATGATTTGCTGATAATAAAGTCTTCAAATACCACTGAATTTCTTAGCTTAGTCTTTGAATCTTTGTGAACTCCTACCCTAATCTTTGAGTACTTACTGCACTGAATACTTTTAAATCTTTGAATGCTTTACATACTGCTTCCTGAAAAGAAAAATTGGACATTGGTCTATTGGCTGGCAGGTTTTATTTACTTGCATGGTACTACACATGTTATATCATTATTAGCATGCTGGGAAGCTATTACAGCAATTATGTGACTGCACATACATGCACACATGCTAACTGACATCCCAATGACAGAGTTGGCAGTGAGAAAGTGGTTGAAGGTCAAGGGGATGTTACATATGGCAGCTCCGGGAGCAGGAAGGGATGAATGGTAACATGCCTGCCTCGTTAACTTCTGAACATAATGTTGAAAGAGAAGATTTATTAAAGTCTGGTGTTCTGCCACAATCATCATCAAGATGGACAGGGTTTCTTGATGAGTCTATGAGGTTTTGTAACCCTTCATATACTAAATTATAAGTCATGGTCTGTACGTCTGACTTATTCTGCTTCTAATTTGACAATTGGATATGCATACATGCATGACACATGAAATAAATGAATAAATTTGTCCAGTGTTGACTGATGTATATGGAGTCTAAAAGTTGCATTATCTGTGACTCGATTGATTTAATAGTTGTTTTAATAATTCAAGTGCAGTAAAGAATAAAAGATTTGTTAATTAACTAATGCTCTCAAACAAAATTTGGAAATGCTGAAACAAGACATATCAAGTTTATATCAGGGCCCGTGACTAATATTGTATTTACTATCCTACTAGTACTTATAATTTATATTTAAGGTCCAATTGTATGTTTGCCATGAATTCTCTTTCCATCAATATCAAAAGCCAGGGATTTGGATAATGGATGATCAAGACACTAGAAACGTTTATGCTCATGGCATTATCGAACAAAAGAATGGTGAATCCTACCATTAAAGCCTATACAAAATAGTAGTATATCCTAAATAGGCCATAGGCTAGTGGCCAGATCTATCAAAGGTCTGGGCTAAATGTTACCAAGTTTAGTTTGAATATGTAAGGTATCATTATATTTCATATTTTATTTCCAGGCCTAAAGTTTTTATACAGTCTATCTGGCATAGCAAACAATTATATCTCACCTATCAAGTAATATGAATTCCTGTGACAGTGCCAGGCTGTAATGGCACTGTGGAGTGGGTATAGCATGTGGCCACATGCCAGGTACTAATCCCTAGGGAGACTAATGATTGCTGGCAAGTAAACAAATATTCACTGCAATTCAGTGTCCAATGGATGGTGCCATACCTTAACTTGTAAGTGCAAATTATTTTTAGTTGTGAATTTCTGCCATCATGAAATTTGAAGCAAAATGAGTATCTTTTATATATTTTTGTGGTTTTAGTAATTGTAGTATGTAGCCTTGCACTCCCATGTATGCCATTTCAGGTTTGTAAATGTGTAGCTCCTTGGTTCATGTAGAATAGACCAAGTGTCCTTTGTTAACCCCTAAATTATCAAAGGTCGCTGAAGGTCAAGCCAAACTTATGAACAATTTGTCAATAGATCAAAATAAAAGAACTGAAAGGAAACTACACTTTGTGAAAAATATTTGCAATTTGGGCCCAATTGGTCCCTTACCGTGTTTTGAATCATCACTCGATCTGTTCCAGTCTGCTATGGAAACCGTGTCTGGAGAAATTGAATCTTGTCAAATTGTGTATACTTAATCTCACTTAACAAAATATGATTGTGTGGTATGTCACACTTGTAAAATACTATTATAATTCATTTTATTCAGGACTCTTCTTTTACCAAAGTTTATGACATTGACCTGGATTCAGAACCCCTTGGATATGGTAGCTTTTCTGTGTGCAGGTAAGTACAAGTCATCATCTGCTGTTATAGTTTACATGTGCACTGGCTTCCTTTTCAACTCCTTTTCAACAAGTGTTATCATTGTGCATAAAATGGATGACTTTCATTTGGACAAAATCATGCATGCCCCCCCCCCCCCATAACAAAGATGGAAGTTTTCCAAGAAATAGTTTCAGGCAGGATTGGAATATAACTATAATATAGCCAATTTGGTCCCTCTTGGTTGACTTGTCAAATTTGGTATATAAATTGTTGTGGAGTAGATGATCCCAATTGGACTTTGTCCCATTCGTAGATGCTATTTTATATTACTTGCTTCTAATTAGCTTTCACTTTAGTAAATATCCTTGGAAATTATTTTAGAGAGCCATCGTAAGTCTGCCGTCTGTGAGTAGACCTTTTCGCTAGCCTAGGCTAGTAGTATTTTTTATGTGCTTAGAAACAATACTGTGAGTATGAGGTAGACCGTTGCATGTGAGGTACTCTCATCCATGCTACAGTACAAACAACAGGACACTAGTCTACACATTTGTACTGAAGTTGTACAGTAACCTTCAAGTTCAAGTAAGAATAGTCTCACAAGATTAAATTCAAAGAATTGGTGGTTAAAATCCAAATGTTCAGAAATTAAAATCAATAATAAATAACACCATTGTCAAAACCAGGGTGAAAAATTGTATTTCCAGAAATGTCACCCACAATTGCCATCGGTTTAGCCTGCAAAGGAGTTGGGGGAAGGGGTAGATGCTCTTTGAGATGTTCAGATGAAGTTTGCATTGGTTATGTGATATGTATCAAGCATAGCCAAAAATTCCTCCACACGTGTACTGCAAACATGTGGAAATTGGTTTGCTAGTTTTTCCAGCGCGAGAAAACATAGATAATCAATGCCGTGTTTTTCGTAACACATGTGGCGGTGTGATAAAATGAAATGTCCAAATATGGTCTTGCTTAGTGATCAACAATATGTTGATGAGCTGTTTGGTTATCTGTGATATACCAAAACATTGCAAGGCACTAAGTGGATGGATTGCCAAACGGTCGTTATTCGATCCAGCAACTCATTATGAAGTTCTATGTCTTTGTTTTGCAATAAGCTCGTTGCTGCATAATGACAATTCATTAGAAGTCAATGGCATACTTTTTTCACAGCATAATGACCAAAGCATTGATTTCATTCTGCATGGTCCAAAAGCTGTCACACAAAAGTTGCCATATTCATATTGTTGTTTTTATGCAGTCTTTACTGCCACATAATGACTAAGGAAGGATAAACGTCTAATTTTATGTGACTAATGTTGTATAATGACTTCCTTATAATAACTCATTATGCAGAAATCTTTCTATCATGTACGATAATGCGGTGGCGGCATCGCTGCATGTTTAAGACAAATCTCCTGAGCCGTGTCTATATCTATGACTGCAAATCTTGGAGCCTGTTTACCAAGTGGTATATAAAGGTTTTCAAAGTCAATCAAGAATACAAGAATACTAATTATACGAGAACAGCATAGAATCAATGCAGGCATGATCAAGAGATGGCACTTACAGAAGGGAAAAGTGTTTGATGAAATTTGGGATAACGTCCAAAAAAATTGAACTAACTGGAGGCTGCAAATGTTTCTAATTTCTCTGCTGAAGGAAGCTTTTGAAGAAATTCTTGTTCAAACCTGTATGATTACAATCCCCCACCCCAAAAATGACATGTACAATGATAATGCACCCATAGCCCCATCACAATCAAAGAATGGTTGTGAACAATTGCAGTGAATCCACAATGACACTGTTTTATGACGGGTGGACAATCATTTGAAATAAGAACCTTTTTGGTAAATTTCTTGATGCACTTGAGGGCACCTATGATTTTCTAAGTATTCAAAGTAATATGCGATAAGTATTCAAGCTCTAGACTATAACTCGTGTTTGAAGTGAATACTTAGTGAATACATAAAAAAAACACTCAATTGTCAATTGTGAATCTAGATGCTTTGGAGTGGTGGATGTCACTGGATCAGGTTTCACTTTCAGACAATAACTTTTGGAAGAGCCTTGTATCTTTTTTATTATTTTATAAGGGCAAGTTCCTATTAGCCTCTGTAGCAGTAACCTTATCAGTGAAAGTTCCACTGACTTGATTTTGAAGTTTGTAGTAGGTTTTTGCTTCAAGTCATTCATGCTTGATTTAATTATTTTATTTTTCTTGCCACAAAAGGAGATGCGTTCACAAGGCCACAGGCACAGTATATGCTGTAAAAATTACAACCAGAAGAGTAGACATACAGAATGAATTGAAAACTCTGCAGCTATGTCAGGGACACCCTAATATCATCAAACTTCATCAGGATTTTGCAGATGATGTGAGTTATTCAGTATGTTTTGGTTAATACGATGCCATCAGAATAGGAAAACTTCTTTTACTGTATGAACACAAAGAATTTGATCCTGCGTCATACTCATCATTCCACATATTTAGTGTTGGTGAATCTTGTTCGGGATAACAATCCTTTCTTTACAAAGTGTTTTTTTTGTTACTTAAGCACTTTACAGTTAAAATGTGTGGAAACTTTCTATAAGCAATTGCAACCTGTATTCTATATAGCAGTTCTCTTGTCCAGAGATATAAAAGGGGAAAAAATTGGAATAATCTTCCCATCCTCAAATCAATGGGAGTACAGGATTGAACCCATACTTTTAAATTATTCCAATTTAAAAATAAATTTAAAATGCTACACTAGAATTTCGTGCTTAATGATGTACAGAGAGGAAATAACTGGACAAACTTCATGGCTGCTTCTATGGTTTGAATTTCACAGCTTCATCCACTTTTCATTCAGAACCGTGGTGTTTTATGAAAAATTATAAACCAGCCTCATGTTTGAAGGATCTTGTTTTAATTTTACTCTAATGTTGAAAGAAGAGAATGTCTTTCTGAAGTTTCTGAATTACATCAGGTTTTATTCAAGAGACAGTAGTTATACTTCTGAATGTGGAGTGAAAGCACATGTTCCTGCTAGACATATGACTCTCCCTGTCATATCATACATACATTATAGCTCTCAAGGTCAACAATTTGTTTAAAAAAATTCCAAAACATTTCTCTATGGTCATTTTGGGTTTTGCAAAACTGTGTGAAAGGAAATGATTTTAATGCCAACTACAGTACCAGGAAATTCTTCATCAGCTCATTTAAAGAATTGCCACTATGATGACATTCAGGTTAGTATATTAGTAGAGTGTGTTACATGTGGTTCCCTTATGGTTAGTTGCCAGCATGTGCAGTGATGGAATTGGCTGGCTAACTCACAGAAGAAATGTACTTCAAATTAATCTGAAACAAGGAACTGGTGTTCAAGGAACATTTTCATGCTAGCATGAGTTAAAAATTGTTCTAATACTGATATGAACTTGAAATAATGGGGGAGGGGGAGCCAATTATCAATAATCCAAATCGGGAAAAAATGCCATTTTAACTACTAAGTCATATCAAATGAAAGAAATTAAGGGGCGTGTGCACGGATATCATTTAAGTGAGTGGAACATAACTGAATTTGAATAATCATTTGATTGGGGAAATTATTTGAATTAATCATTTGATTGGGGGAAGGGGAGGGGCTGGAGGGTTATTTATATGAAAACACAAAAGCCAATTGTTCGAAAAATTAAATGTAAATTGGAAGGCCTGTAAACAATAACAAAAACGTCCAGAAAAAAATAACGGATGTCGCTCCAACGGTAAATGCAGAAATATAACAAAATCACCGATACGACAAGAAAAACAAATTGCGGATATCGTACGATAAATAGTGGATGTCGTAAATTGCAAATATAAAACAAAATCATGGAACTCAAGAATTTGATTAATCATTTGATTTTGGAAGGGGCTGAAGGCACTGGGGTTATGAAAACACAAAATCAAAAAAATGTCAAAAAAATTGAAAATGGAAACCCTGGAAGACCTCAATGTCCTAGATTTAGTAAATCGTAGTTACAGAAAGATTGTCATGTGGCTGCACACTTCTCTGCTAGCTGGTACGTTATTGACCTGAGACCGCATACAAATAAAGAACACTGATCCTATTATGAATCGAAACTTCTTACAATTTCACTTCTCTGTCTATCAAATATTATACATCGATATGCATAGAATAATTAACTTGGTTTATTAAGTTGTAATTATCTCTCTTAAATCTTATCGACCTAAGTCGAGATAGCTTTATTCATTTACTTAGTTTACTACATGAAGGCTTTTAGCTGGTCGTCGTGAATTTACTGATCTAGACGGCATTCGGGCTTCAGAGTGCGGACATCTGTTCTTCGATTTTCCAATGATGGCAATCAAAATAGAACACGATCGTGGGTTTACTTCGTACATGTGTTGTGTAGCCAGTGTTCGATTTCCCCTGTATCGCAAAATGAGAACCAAAACGGCGACTTTGCGACACGTCTCACAATTGCATCGCACAAGGTGCGATGCAAAAATAAATGCAGGCATATGCTATATCGATCTATCAAAGTAGCGCAAAATCTTGACTAAAGATGTGTGTACAGTTCTGCAACTAACCGCATTGTTAAGCAGTCTTCCATCTAGCCATGAAACAGAACAGTTCTAAAAGAAATATTGTACTTTGTAGTTAAATCTTCAATGTGAAATAGGCTAGCCTACCAGTATGACCTAACGCTAAATTGCATAGCATATACACGCATATTATTAACAGTTCGGTACATGCACTGCAATGCTAACTTGTATTAGTAATGCACCACATAGCTGAGAGAAAATAGAACACCAGTATATAAGCTTTGTTTGTGGAGCCTTCGGACAATATTTTAAATCATAGCGTTAATTTGAAGTATTGTTAAAATCTGTAATGGAAATAAATGTAAAACAATTATTAATTAAATTAACAGAAAAGTTACAGAACCCAAAATAGACTGCAGATCCAGGGGGGGCACAAGGGGCCACACAGAGATGTGCCAAAAAATACATCTAAGCACTCATTTTGTATTATAACTCTGCTCATGTGACCCCCAAATGGGATTGTGGTGATGACAAAGAGGCCAGGGAAGTGTCTTTTCCTGCGATCTAGGGTGTATGTTTTGCCAAAAAAATTGTTGTATGATGCGCGCCAATCAATGGTGGCGCTCCGCTTGTTGCAAAACAGTTACAAAACTGCTATGCAAAATGTTCAAACTGCTATGCCAAAAAATATAGCATAGCAGTTATTGCTAAGCAATCTGTTTTAGAAAATCGAGCACTGGTTGTATGTAGCAGTTATGTCTAGGTGTAGGCTCGGCACGACACGATAGAACTATGTATATTACGGTTGCAGTCTCCATTGCAATAATACACTGTGGCGATGTAGGCTAACTTCGGCTATGCTGTATAATACAGTTTCACGACGGTTATAAACTCTGTAGGCAATAAGTGTAGACCTTCCTGCTAGCTGACAGACAAAAAGGTGAAGTCTCAGATAACAATCGACTTTTATATACATCTGGCATTTGTCAACATATGCAAAACTGCCTTTTCTGCATTAGCTTTCATTATTCAACTGGAATTCTTCTATGATGCATCTGCAGTCTTAACATGCGTTAACTTTTTTACACGCCTGACTACGTGCCAATCTGATACAAATTGCTTTATTGCACGATCCACAGATATATTTATACTCTTGACTCGACTATAAATAGTATGAAAATGTCTAACGCACTCAATTATCACAAAAAAAATCAACTATAGTTCAACACATTTTACATTTTCAGCAGTTTGACACAGCATTGAATGTATGTAACATCTGCCAAATTACAGGACTTCATTGCCCCCAGATTTTCTTTCATGAAGAGATGGAATGTCTGGAATATTACTGAGAATCCATTCTCTCTGATAACTACTTTTTTCTTATCTTTTTATTTAGTTTTGTAATCAAATGACATCAACTTCTCACTGATAATCATGCTTGTTAGTATTCCTTTTTTTTACCATTAACTGTACTTCATGCAATAAAGCCTTGCAGGATATTGAATATAAGCATGGCCTTTGTATCTAACAATCACAGTTTGTGTAATAAGGAGTGCACTTCCCGCTCTTATCTCTTAATCCTTTTGTTCACGGTTTTTCCGTCCGTTGAGGACGATTCTTTGTTGCTAATAGTAGGGGACAAGTTTGGTTTGTATTGCGGTTAGGGGACGATGTTTGGATGTATGAGAAGATTTGGGGATGTGGACAAGTGTCAACTGGGACGGACGATACCATTTCTGGTCTTTCATTCCTATAATTATCCCCCCACTGTGTCGTTAGCAGTTCTTTCTACCTTCCTCATATTTACCTTCCTCATATTACCTTCCTCATATTTACCTTCCTCATATTTACCTTCCTCTGTACTTGTTGTACTGAGTTATTGGATTTCACTTTAAAATGTATATTTTGACACTTTCCATGCCTGCTCAGCTTGCTAAGCATCCCAATTTGGCCATCTCAAAAGTTCTTGTAACATTAAATAGGATGCCCTGAGTTTGATATACAGAATTACATCAAGAGTAAATAGTTGTTGTGCTTTCTAAAAGGTAATGGATCTTGAGAGGGTGTGAATAGGCTGTTGAGGGCAGAAAGGGGAGCTTGCATGTTGGGTACACAAGTACAAAATGTCTATCATACAAATGGTCATCCAAAAAATTGATCATTCAGGAGGGTCACAGGATCACACTAGGCCAGGGTGAAGTATGATTATATGATATAACATTACTCCACACTTAATTAGGTCATTCATTTTCAAGTTTGGTATTTTTTAATATAATGGATTAATTTTCTTACACTATGCATATCTTATACTACTGTGATCTAGCATCTTGCATAATCTAATTAATACAGAAGTGGTCCTCCAATTCGTCGTTCCTTATTTGCCATCCTTTCGGATAAAACATGGTTAAATTATCTGGCAACAGTCTTTTATTTATTTGGAAACATTTTACTACTGCGGACATTTTCCAAATAGAAGATCAAGTAGAAATCACTTCGATGAAAACCAGTGGCTGGATGAATATGGATCCGTTACTTATGTATTTCAAGCTTATAGTATATTAATTAACAGTATTGGTCCTCCAATCTCATCCTTCCTTAATTGCCATCCTTTCGGATGAACATGGTTTAAATTATCTGGCGATAATCTTATCTTATTTTACTACTATGGACGTTTTCCAAACAGAATATCAAGTAGAAAACACCTTCAAAGAAAACCCAATTTGTTATAACCTTAGTCTGTAGGAATTTTCTGTAACAAAGTCATTGTTTCTTAGGCTATTGATATATAGTCTTTCATTATTGAACGTGAATTGTTATAATATATTGTTACGCAACGATGAACGCTGCTGGCGAATTGCCAGCATCTGTAATTTGCATAAAGGCTTAGTTGCCCTGCTTGGCAGCTCTGGAATTCCTTTGCTGAATAAGCAACTATATAAGCTGCTGCAACACCCCAACTCCGGTCCGAAGGAGTCTTTTTTCGTTATCAGAAGTTCGTCGGTCTCGTTTGCCACGACTAAGGGCATGTATTCCCGACCGTTCTCCCTGTGATTCACCTTGTGTGTCTCCAAATTAAGATGGTTCCGTTCTAGTACAGCACAACGATATTCCTGGCCGTTCTCCATGTGATTCGCCTCGTGTCTCAATCAAGATGGCTCCGTTCTAGCACAGCACAACGATATTCCTGGCCGTTCTCCATGTGAATCGCCTCATGTCTCCAAGTCAAGATGGCTCCGTTCTAGCACAGCACAACGATATTCCTGGCCGTTCTCCATGTGAATCGCCTCATGTCTCCAAGTCAAGATGGCTCCGTTCTAGCACAGCACAACGATATTCCTGGCCGTTCTCCATGTAATTCGCCTCGTGTCTCCAAATCAAGATGGTTCCATTTTAGTAGAACACAGCAATATTCCTGACCGTTCTCCCTGCGATTCGTCTCCGACTCGAACCAAGATCCTGTCGAATACACCAATTAATGTTACAGAGAGCACAGCAGAGAAAGATGATTAATGTAAGGTAGTACCGGTAGTTTAATTTACATTATTGGGAATTCAAGTGTGTTAGTGTTTTAATTTTGTTTAGTTAGTTAATACGAAAAACAAATTACATTGATTTTGTAATTATCATCTCTCCCCCAATTTTAGTCTACTGTCTCGACTCTTCCTAATTTCGTTTAATATTTATTTTATAAAATATCTGCGCTTCGTAACAATATGTATTTGTTTTCCCCATGCATGTTTTTTTTACCTTAGTCAAAAGGAATTTCCTTAAATATAAACCCCAATAAAGATTATTGAAGTTAATTGTTTTAATCAATGCTATAAAATGCAGATTGTTCTTGTACATGCAAGTGTTTTCCCCTTCATCTGCCCCAGGATGGAACTGTGCTCGGCCTGCAAATGTTCCCGACCATTTACGACTTGGGACTGGCATGAAAAAGCACCTCCATTTTCAGGAATGCACGAAGAGTCAACGATGTAATATCTGCAATGGCTGTAAGTCTGGGCTGGGGAGCCGGGAGATCACCCAATCCTGGCACTGGGAACTGTTGCTCGGACTCGAGGAGCTGAGTGCCAGACATCTGTTCCGGACAGCAGCTACCAAGCCTGTGAGCTGGGAACCGGGATGAGGCCCCCTAACTGGATAGCAAGAAAGACATTAGTACCTGGTATTGGGAGAATATCAACTCGGATAGCAGACAGGAATTGCAGATGGGGACAAATATGTTGGATGTCAAGCCTCATCTTTTCTCCCTCTAAAAACCTGAATCAAGTGTTGACTGAAGTCAATAAGGCAGTAAGGGTTGGCATGAAGTACTCCTCAGCACCCATGTTTACAGTCTTACTTTCGAGATGTTACCAGGAAGCAGACAAGGAGGAGGTATCAAAGAAAGATACAGGAACAATTGTTACTATGCTTGGCCCTGTGTCAAGATTAGTCTTCTATCAATTTGCAAGGGTTTCCATTAGATCGATGTAAGAAAGAGAAGCTTTGGTGTTGGACTTATTGAAGTGGCTCTCAGTCCATTAATTTTTTTTCGAGAATCGTCCGATCCTGAGAGATGATGTATTCGTTGAATGTTCAAGTCTTACATGAGACTGCGAAAAAGAAATCCTCCAAGATGCTAATTTCAGACTATCAAGAGGTAGCTCAATTCGCCCAAGATTCAAGGAGAAACTATGGAGGGAAGCAAACTGTTTTAACTGTTATAACAGTTAATTGAGCTGTAAATTCAATTACATACACAGAGCTATCAATGAGTCTGTACTGTGGAGAAAGATAATAAAAACAATGGATACACTTTCACTGACCAGTGAGTTGCTTGGAAAAACTGCCTGCCAAGGTCAAGTGTAGATATTTTATGAGTGACAGTTAAAGATGCCATCAGATGGAGTAGGTTTTAGAGACTACCTGCTTAAAATGTGTAATTATTTTTCAAATACGACAATGTAACGTTATCCTATGACGTTATAATTTACAGCACGTACTCCTTTACTTCATATACATATGCATCACCCTTATATTACTGTGATCTAGCATCTGGCATAATCTAACACCATAGTGATCTCCTCGTCTTTCCTTATTTTGCCCTTCTCATGGATGTAACGTGATTTCAGTGTCAGAAGGAACATCTACAGCACATTCACCAGCAACGACATCACTGAGATTTTCGAGCGGCGGGATGAGTTTCCTTTAAATGTTTTGTATTCGCATGCAAATTGCTCGTTCGAGCCACGTTGTCTTATAACCGCCTTTCACAGTATTCTATGGCACCTGGGAAGCCTAAGCTTCCTGAAAGCGTAATAGACTTGTTAACGGAACAGTTCATTTTATACTGTTAAGTTCGCCTATATCATTATGTTTCCATTCATTCCATTCGTAACAGGTTTTTGGTGGGCTTCGTAGGTTTGGCAGGAAAATTCCCAAAAAGAATCTTTTGTTCAACTCACTGAGGTATTCTTCAAAATTTTAGTAACTCTAATTTCCTCCCTTAAGATAGTATTTCTTTCCATAAGATTCCTCCCACTGCAATTGCCCGTCTTAGTCTAAGTTGCTATTCCTTATTGGTAGATCCTCCACTTGAAAAGGATGTCTCCAACACTTACGCAAAATCAGACTTTCTGAATTTTGGTCCAGGACAGGTCAGGTTACTTCCAGATCCGCAGTTCCTGGCGAAGACACAATCGGTATCCTTCAGCCCAGAGAGGGCACTGAGGTGGGTTCTCGCGAGGACGAAGGCAGTGAGGAAGAGGGAACGCCTGTTCAGCATACCCACAGTCCTTTCACTGCAGCATCTAAGGAAACCATCTCCCAGTGGATTTGGAATCTTATCATTCCTTTGACAAAGGAGGGAGAATTGGCCAGAGCCCATGATATCGAAAACCATCTTCTAATGCATGGCTCAAGAATGTCTACTGAACAAGTCATGGAAGCAGCAACCTGGAAGATTCCTTCCTCCCTCGTCTCGTGCTACTTAATGGACACCTTATCTTCCGACGGGACCTTTTACTAGAGTGGTCCTTACAGTCCTGGGAAATAGAGTTCCGAACCCTTCACCATGTTAACGGTGCTAATCGGTATGCATACATACTAATAGGGTGTACGAGCTGTAAATTAAACCAAAACTTACCTGGTTTGGTTATTTACTAGCTACGTACTCACCTCATATTACATATGCATCACACTTATATTACTGTGATCTAGCATCTGGCATAATCTAATGGTCTCCTTGCCCTTTCTTATTTTTCCAATCCGGAACTCATAACGTGTGGGAGAGAAGCAACAATTAACAAGGTGAGACGACGAGATCTGGTTATACATATAACAAGCCGTTAGAACTATAGTTGAACTATGTGTGAACTTGGGGGCGGTATATACACTTTCATAGCCATGTTTGGTCCAGTCATCGACCTAAATATATCTGTAGATCGTGAAATCAAGCAATTTGTGTCAGATTGGCATATAGCCAGCCGTGTAAATACAGTAGAGTACATCATAGAAGAGTTCATGTAGTGTAGTGAAAGTTAATGCAGTAAAAACAGTTATTTGCTTCATTTGACAATGAATGCCAGTTGTATCTAAAAGGCAATCGTTCTCAGAGACACCTTTTAGTATGTCAGCCTAGCCTGAATTAGGTCTACACTCATTGCCTGCTGAATTCATACCGTCGTCATACTGAATTATTCAGCATAGCCGAAGTTATATTGTCACTGTGTATTGCATTGGAGATTGACTGCAACCATAATATACATCGTCGTGCCAAGCCTATAGGCGTACGAGGCGGGGGGTCGGGGCATATGCCCCCCCAATTGAACAAAAATGATCGACCCAATCGGGCAAAATGATAAATTATGTTTATGCCCTTTATGCGGGCCATGACTACTCACTCCTGAGAAATAACTTCAGTATACATATTGTATACTACATAACTATTTTGCTAGTGTTGGAAGGCTTGGCAGATGGAAGGTAGACAACATTGATTAGTTCTACCAGGAAGTAAATAGGGGGATAGGCGGTGCGCTCTCTGACATCGCACTGACGTGATGTACCAAAGCACGGAGAGCTCGAGAGTCATGAACTTATAGCATGCCCTCATGAAAAGTGAACTTTTTAATAAGTAAAATGAATAGTAAGATGGTTCTTTCGACCAACTAGACCGGTTCCTGCTCGCATGCTCTAAAGATGGAGCTTCATCAGTAGTAAGGCCGTAATATTTCATAATCGGCTATGGTATCGTTCTCATTAGTGCATCTAGCAAAATTTCGTGGTGACCTTGTAATGTTTCAACCGTTTCTCGATCGTTGGGAAACCTTGAAATTGACAAGTAAATCTTTCAGATTTGGAGCCAGTGTGACGTCAGATAGCGCACCGCCTACCCCCCAATTTACTTTAACCGATACGGTATTATGAAAATTCGGGCAACTTGGTTGAAAATTCAATATTCAGGCAAATATTGACCTTGCCCCCCCCCAGAAATATTGACCCTCGTACGCCCATGCTACACCTATGCATGACTGTTACTGCGCATTGAGTTCTATTTTGATTGCCATCATTAGAAAATCTGTCTTAATTAGGCCTACTAAAATTTGGTGGAATTGAACTGGAAATCAACTTATAATAATCTGGATCGACTCGCAGCCGGAGTTCTGATGTCCGTGCTCTGCAGCCTGAATGCTATCTACATCAGCAGATTCTCGACCACCAGCTAATGGCCGTCATGTAGTAAGCTAAGTAAATAAATGAAGTTAATATATGCTACCCTGACCTATTGAACTAGTACCTCTAGGTCGATAAGATTTAAAAGAGCCAACTAATTAACGACCCAAGTTCATTATTCTATAAATTATTCCATTTGATGTATAATATTGACAGAGAAGTGAAATTAACATAACAAATCCCCAAGCACAGCTATTTTGCCGTGGTGAGTATTTTGCAGCAGGGGACTTATGAGTGCAGTCTTCTATCTCATGATTCGGTTTCATATTAGGTTGCATGGTTTCATTGGTTTTGCAATAACTTCGCTCAGAATGTCTGCATTGCAGTGGTGATGAACAGGTTGCTCTCACTTCCCTCGATCTTTGAGGAAGTGGTCAAAGATCATAGTCAGAACAAAAACTAGAACTAAATTAGTAAGATGATATGAATGCATTTTGTTTTGAACAGGTTTTGTTCAGAAATCCCTATATATTTTACTTGATGAAGTCCAGTGAGAAAGGAGGTGAATTTGGTGCAGTGAGCATATACATTAATTAGTTGGGTGGCTATAATTTTAACATCAAAGTCACTGGGCACTGGAACATCAATGCATTTGTGGTTACTCTTCCCAGCTACATACTTACATTGTGATGGAGCTGTGTACAGGTGGAGAGCTCCTGAGCAGAATACAGAAGAAGCAGCACTTTGATGAGAATGAGGCTAGTACTATCATGAGGAAACTGGTCTCGGCTTTACAGTTCATGCATGACAAGGGAATAGTACACCGAGATCTAAAGCCAGAGGTCAGTAATACCTGGTTATTAAGCATAACATCAGTTAAGTATTGTATAAGATGGGAATAACTTTTAGTATAAGATCAGTATGAGGGAAATTGATTTTGACCATGTAAATAAGACCCATATGCTTTGCAGGGTGCCAAACTTAGTGGATTCTTTTTCAGTGCAGCACATGTTTTGTATAATCTTGTTTTTGCCAAGGGTTTGAGAGGAGATTGAATTTCAGAATGAGCTCTACAGACAAATGGTCTGTAAGAAACCTTCATTTCCACCTTCTGTATTCCACTTCATATGAGAAGAGAAGGATTATTGCTTTGTTTCTCCTATCTTTTTTCTCTCATGCTCCTTTCTCAGAATCTTCTCTTCACTGATGAGTGTGGGGATGCTGAGCTGAAGATTGTTGATTTTGGGTTTGCTAAGATCACGAACAGTAACCAGCCACTGATGACACCATGCTTCTCCCTCTATTATGCAGCCCCAGAGGTATTAAAGAGGACCACAGAAAAGGAAGGTGGCTATGATGCATCCTGTGATATCTGGAGTTTAGGAGTCATACTTGTAAGGACCCAATGTTTTTTTATTTAACCATGCCAATCTTGCATGCATGACTAGCAGAGGTGCTTAATATATTTGCTTCTCACAGGAAACATTTGAATTTACAACCCACCAGGCTTTAGCATATGTTCATTCTGGATCATATCACATGCATCCACTGTTAATGAATGATAGTAATGATAATTACATGAAGTTGTTTACTACACACTAATAGAATTGCTTTATATCACTATACATAACAATTTGAAATTCACTTAGCTTTCTTCACATTTTTAATGTCTTTTAGACACGTTTCTTCTCTACTATATTCCACTGACACAACGTTTGTGCACAGGCTGTAAATGAAAGGTCAATGAATCCAAATTCGTCAGTTCCTCTTAATATTAGCTTTTGCAACATTTTAAGCAAACTTAATATGCATAAGTCCAATTTACTCTTAGTAGTCTTGTGTCACCTTCTACCACTATGCAATCTTCATTTGATCAGCAAGAAGGATGCATTTTCTGTGCCAATCAAATTATAGGATCTAAAACCAGACAGCAGCAGCATATACCATGGTACCATCATGGCACCACTCTAGCCTTAATAATATCATTGGGCACGTGTATAGTGCCACGAATGTGTACCACATTTCTCTGTTGGAGGATACCCCCCACCATTAATCAATGCAGGCGGCCATCCTTAGCACCCCACTGCAGATACTATACACATGCTAAATGGTCAAGAAGCTAAATGCATGTGAGGTGGCAGTGTGTAGTTTGTATCTTGGTCAAGGTGCAGAGCTAACCGAATATATTACCAAGATGTAGTGTACACAAGAGAATTACACACAAGACATTATCTCGTGGGCAGCTGCCATAGCGTGTCTGTCTATTTATTCTGTGCACGTTGTATGTTACATGTACATAAAATGCATCGCTCTTGATATGTGTATATGTGTATTGCATAACAATAGTTGCACACGACACTACGTACTTCGTAACTGGTTTACACAACTTAGTACGATATATAACATTCTTCCCCTGTGGCTATGAAACCAATATTTATTAGACATCCAAACATATATGGATTTAACATAAACTGAAATATTTCTTCAGGGAATACCTTAAGAGTAACACTCAATGAAGTTATTATTCAATACCACAAATCAAAACTTTTAGGAGGTCGAATCACTCTACAAGATCTA
This sequence comes from Orphnurgus asper, assembly GCA_027574785.1. Classification (NCBI taxonomy): domain Eukaryota; kingdom Metazoa; phylum Echinodermata; class Holothuroidea; order Elasipodida; family Deimatidae; genus Orphnurgus; species Orphnurgus asper. The sequence continues at coordinate 17,879 of JAODAG010105301.1, forward strand.
GTTTTTACAACTTTAGTTCCTCCAGGACTTTTGAAATTAGGGTAGGATTTTCAGGTTATGTTTTACCTTCAGCATTTTCAAGTCTCATATAGTGCTGAATTTTTGGAAGAGGTGAGAGGTCTGATGCCACAGAGGTGGGTGACTTACTGGGGATAACCTGAATAGTGATCTCTGCTCTGTTTGGGAACCCTCAGGTGCAAGTTTAGTATCATGTGTAAGATGATCTGCTTGGAAGTACCAGCCGACTATTGCCTGGGGTTCTAACCAAATATGTTAGTAGACCCTTAATCACAACAATACTCCCAGGTATCCACTTCTCTATTCTGTCTGACTTTCACCTGCTGATGAAGTTAATGTGATCTCATTTCTGGATTTATGCCATCACAATAGAACTTGGATTTAGTCTGACGATGTTCAATGGAACTTCGTAGTGAAGGCTTAACAGTTAAGTTAGGTTCTATGGGCTCTTTTCAAATTAGTTCGGGCAAGGGACTTTCCAGAATATATTTCTGTAATGAAATTTGTGACACCAGGGACGTAGCCAGGAATTTTCAGGGGGAGGAGCACTTTTGGTGATTGATATGGTTGAGGGGTCTAAGGGGAAGAGGTGTCCCCCTCTCCTTTGCGAATTTTTTGAATAATTATAGGTCCTCAGATGCGATCTGGTTTCTGCTTGATAAGTTTCATGACATATCATGTGATACCATATCATCAGTAAAAGTTAACGTTTTCACGAGGTATAGTGTCACGATGCCCGGCACTATAATTATCTGTAATTTTATAACTTACCACCCTCTAGTTACATACGAACATCATGAGTCATGACGACTAATTCGTCGTTCGTATCGTGCGTGATGTAGTTAGACTAATATAATCAGAATCAGTGCTGTCACTCATCTCTTCCATATTTCACCGGACCGAGTTTTCAATTTCACCAAAATGGCCGTAAATTTCATCAATTACCAATTAGTTTTCATTGGATATTGACTGTGAAATGATATCCTGATGCATTGGTAGGCACGAACGTTATTACAATTCTGATTGTTTTAACTTTAAGGGCTGATGAGAATGCAAACGGATCAGAAAGGCACTGACTATGATAAAGCCTGCAAAAAATAGGTTTTTAATATTTTTCGACACTGAAGGGGGGGGGGAGCACTTGCTCCCCCCGCTCTCCCTTTGGCTACGTCCTTGTGTGACACCTTATTTTGCAAACTATCAAGCTTGATATCTGACTTCTTGAATATCCTCATGAAGGTTTTACATGCTTTTCTGCCACTTGTTACTAGAGGGATGGTACGGTGGGGTCAGGGTATGCTCAATTGAGTTGTTTCAAATTCCTCCGCAATGAATTCATGGGTTCATTGTCAGTAACAACGTGCCATGATGATATTGCCAGAATGAATGCATGCTTGCACTCTTTTAGTTGATGATGCTCATGGAAACCTGCTGAGTCACTAGGTTGGGGAGAAGGAAGTGCATTTTCAGGTTTTCTGGACATAGATAGCTGTTTTGCCTCAGACTTAGCCCATAAGATTTGGTTCTAGTTTAATCTTTGCAAAGGAGAAGTGCATTTACCTTTTACTACAATGATATCTGCAATGAGTTTTGTTTTGGAACTGTAAAATAGCCAACTGTTGGAATGGGCTCACCTGTGTAACTGCATAAAGTAAATCCCCGTGTGTGACCCGTAAACAGATTCCAAAATAGTTGATCTGATAGGACCAGTATCAATCTCCTTAGAAATATTCTTTCCTTCCACTACCAACTTACGAAGTAAGAGATTTACATTAATCAGTGTAAAGTCCAAAGTTATGAATCTGGTGATTTTCATCCTGGACACCATTGAGCAGTACACTTATGGTATCAGCATCCCCTTCCAGGTACTTTGTGTTGGTTTGCCTCTGGTTTGAAGTTTGCCGAAATCCACTTCTGTTGCTCCTGTTATCTGTACCATCCAGTGTTCGATTTCCCCTGTATCGAATCGCAAAATGCGAACCAAAACGGCGACTTTGCGACACGTCTCACAATTGCATTGCACAAGGTGTGATGCAAAAATAGATGCAGGCATACGCTATATCGATCTATCAAAGTAGCGCCAATATCTTGATAAAAGATAGTGTACAGTTCAGCAACTAACCGCATTGTTAACAGTCATCCATCTAGCCAAAACATAACTTTCTAAAAGAAGTATAAGCTGCTCTTTGATGCTATTGTTGACAACTCGTCACAATTGGCGCACTTTGGATCGTTCCATTTTATAGCGCATTTCGAACTCGTCCAAAGTGTCCCCAAACCGTCGCACCGTCAATTGTCAATTGGACGGAACGATACTGTACTTGTAGTTAATTCTTCAATGTGAAATAGGCTAGCCTACCAGTATGACCTAATGCTAATTTGCATAGCCTATACACGCATATTATTAGCAGTTCGGTACAGGAGTACGTAAACGTTCACGTGATGAACCAATATTTATTTTTCCTGCTAGGCAGTTTGTTCGTACAATCGTAGTTCGTCATTAAAAAACCCTGCAGTCATTGCAGTCCAGTTGATATATAAAAGTTTACCAAAGTTTTATAAAAGTTTACCAACCATCAAACCATCATTTTTGTCGGAATACTATCGTGCGAACCAGGCGTAAAACGTGGGGTAAAAATCGCCTGGCTCCCGGTACTTTTCATTGTATTCTTCTTCCAGATTTAAAAAAGACAGTAAAACACCAGAAATGGTTTGTAGACGCAGTTTAAAATCTACAATAGGGTCACTGTGCCCGGGAAGTGTCTTTTCCTGCGATCTAGGGGGTATTTTTTAGCTCTGCTTAGATAGTCTACAGTTACAAAACTGCTATGCAAAATGTTCAAACTGCTATGCCAAAAAATATTGTATAGCAGTTATTGCTAAACAATTTTTTTTAGAAAATCGAAAACTGGTACCAGCACCATCTGGACTGTGTGAGCAGCAGGCTCTCTTGAGATGACCTTATGACACTTGCGACAGATAGCATCATTATATGGACAGTTATTCCTGTGAGCACCTCCACACCTTCACTTGTGGTGAACTATCTGACTATCCTCGTACATTTTCTGGTTTGCAGTGCTTCTCCCACCATACACTAGCTGCGTTAGTTGAAGATCCCATTGTAGGCCTATCGTTAGACATGTAGTCTATTGTAGTGATAGTTGCCATTTCATCTGCCAAACATTTACTCCTAACCTTGTCGAAAATTAACTCGGCCATTGATAGTAGATACATTTGAGTTTTCGACATTTTGCTGTGTAATCCCGATACTAGATGGTCACGCAGCGCTTCTTCTAAGATTGTCCCAAAATTGCATTGAGTGCTAATATTCTTTAGTCACACACAAAATATGCAAAATGGACTCATTCTCACCTTGGAATGCATTATATAAGCATACCCCATTGCAAAAATCCGTGGACAAAACCTGTTGGTGTATTGGAATATTTTTTAGCGATCAGAGCTTCCTACCATTGTGATTAGTCGAAATTCAATACAAAGGTAGACTACCTATTTGCTCTAATAGCCAAGTGCCTTTACAGGTAAACGTTTCTCAGAGAAATAATTTAAACATTTTCATAATTTGGTTGAAAGTTTAGGTTATCAGAATTTGGTTCTTTTATACTGAATAACCATAAACAATTACACTTACAGGGTAAGCATGTTGATAATATGGTACGTCAATACCTGTAAATAATGCTGGTTCTCTTGAGATGATTACATCTTTTTTACAACCCTTTTTAATATTCACAGGTCCTCTATTATTTTCAATAGACCATCTTCCTTAAAATTTTCCTATGAATATTAGTCTGATGTAATAATTAAGATTGGGCAAGAGAGATAAAATATTAGCTGCTCTTTCAATTGTCATTGTAGCATATTCAATACTATTCCATCATCACAAACCTTTTATGAAGAGGTGGAATATTACTGTATATTTCTTGTGTTGTAATCAAGTGACATAGCTAACTTTAATAATTTAATTTAATAATTATGCAGTTTTAGTATTCCTTCTTTTGATGAATAACTACTTCATGCAGTCAGCCTTTTGGGATTTTTAATACAAGCATGGCCTAGTATCGACACTTGCATAAAAATGAGCGCACTTCCTGCTATCTCTTAATATCTTTTGTGTCTTTGTTTCTAATAATAGGGGATGGGTTTGGTTGTATTGCGGTTGTGGTGACGAAGTTTGGACGAGTGGGATGATTTGTGGAAGTAGACTAGTGTTAACTGGGACAGAACTTTACTGTATTCACTTACATGTATTGTTCTTTCTACATGCTCTTTCTTCCATATGTTTTGGATGGTTTGTCCTAGCTTTTACCATGCTATTCATTTTTAACCACCTAGTTTGGGGTTATTAAGGTTTTTTAGCTAGGCATTTTTGTGGTTACATGGTTTGAGCCAGGCATGGGTCATGTATGTTTTTAGCCATTTTAACTAGTGACCCCTGGAGTATGCCTTTTGTTACCATCCATGGGCAGTACCTCATCTTTGAGAGTGGACCGTCTTGTGTGCCATGTATGGGCCAAAAAATGGTTCCTTGAGAAGATGAATGCCATAATGACGTCGAACAGGCTCTTCCTAGTCCCAAAGCATCCGTTCCAACCTGCATTCAGGGACATCCTCTCCAGGTGGCTGGTTAAGCTCATCATTCCACATGCTGTTGCTGACAAAGAGGTTAAGGCCCACTTAACATTGGGAGCCTGGTGTTGAGGAGTTCCAATCCAAGCGGCTGCCTGGAAGATGACCTCATCATTCGTGGCGTTTCTTTGATGGATGTTGTGTCGGTGGAGGGGGCCTTCCCCTCAGCGGTCCTTGGAGTCCCTTTGGGGTATTTGTGTTAGACTGTATACATGTACATATGATGTACCTGGTTTAGAAGTATACTTACCTCCTATTTACATCCTGCCTCCCAGCCCTGCGCTTGACTTCAGATCCATGCTTGAATAAGCCTGTATTTCTGTACCGCACCACTCTTCACTCCATGCTAACATAACACCTGATGGGTCGATCACCAGCCAGAGTTGCCAATGATGACTAAACTTGGTCAACACTTATTGTATACTGGGGAATTTAAAAGAAGTGATACACATTTTAGGTCAGGGTGGAACATGAAAAGACTCTTCTCTCAGAGACTTTAATTGTTAGTCAACATCATTCGTTTAATGCTCTACCTGATTTCCTTGTTACCAAATGTCTTTTTGTAAGCTAGCATTTGTATGTAACATAACAATGTTGTTATGTTATGTCCGCTCCTCCCTGTTGTATTACTTTCGCTCCTCCACCATGTGATGTTACAGGCCCGCTTCTCCGATATGTAATGTTGCGGGCTGGTATTCCGGTAGGTCTGGTAAGACCGGACGGAGTCTTGCCTTGGGGGATTTTTAGGACCATCACACATTAGAAACTGTTCTGAACGTGTACGGATAGTACGAGCTGACTTAACATCCTGAGGTAATATATCATGAGCTAAGTAATCATATATTGGCTTGAAGAAAGGACATGTTTCTTGTTGAACTGTTGAGTTATTTTGCGTCATATATATAGTCACGAATAACTTTGCATTTTATTTTATTAATGACTCTTTCTATATCCTTTTGCTTAGGAATGTGACTTATCCTTATATTCTTTACATCAGAAACTATTGCTTTTAATGGTGTATACAACTCAGGTCCAGGATCTCTGTGACGTTCAATGTTTTCAAATTGTTTGTCTACTAGCCTTGGCTCTGGTGAGCGTTGACTTTGTTTTTGCTTAGCCTCCAATTCAGAAAAATCTGGCAGTTTCGTTAAATTCGGCATTCGTAATTTATTGACTCTCAACACAAAAGGTGTCTTTTCAGTATGACCTTCGCTTTCGCCTTCGAACGATTTTCATTCGCGTGGCGGGAGCGTGCGCTGAATTATCTCTGGAAGAATGGGATTACTGTACCCTTGACTGCATTATTAGATGATCACATTAGATCACATTTGGTTCTTGCAATTGAGCCTTCTTAGGGTATATTTCTGGAACATGTATACCCAAGTTTTTAGCTCTTGCACGAGTTAATACTGGATTCAAAATATCCGAAGATGCAACAGATAAATCTGTGGAAAGTTGCACTGACAATGTTGCGAACGCAATAGGAAGAATTTTGTCAATTTCAGAATCACCAATTTGTGGAGTTCTAGAAAGATAATCTGCCAATACAAGTTCTGTTCCTTTCTTGTAGCCAATGTTATAGATGAATTCAGAGCTTGATTAACAGTTTCGTCAAACGAGCTGTTGGAGGCTCATGTTTCCACTTAAAAATATCAACTATGGCGGAATGGTCGACATATGCATAAATTCGACACTCTTTAAAAGATGCTTAAAACCATTGATATTAATTAGTAATCCAAATAACTCTAAATTCAGTGACACTGTAACGTTGACACGCTTCGGGAAGCACCTTGGAATAATAACCAAGTATGTGTTCTTGTCCGTTGACAGTTTGCGTAAGGTATGAACCTGTCGCAATTCGGGACGTGTCACTATACAATTTAAATCAACCTTTCTTTTTAGGCATATGGTGAACTGGTGTTGACACATTAATTGTTTTATGGTGTCGAATGCAACCTGATGTTCTGTATTCCATACAAAATCTTTTCTCTTTCTGCTAAGCTGATGAATTGGGTCTTAAATGACGTTGGATGTGTGGGAAAAATCCAGACACGTACATAATTGACTGCTCCGACAAAACATCTGACGGCTTTTGCTTTGTTTGTCATATGCGTCCTGCGAATAGCAGCACACCTGCCATTTAAAGGTTGAAATTTTGCTTCGCCTTCAGCATTAACATTAATTAGTTGTCCCATGTAGGTTACGGAAGTTTTGAATAGACTGCATTTCTTCGGAGAGATTTTCATGCTTGAAAAATCGATTTCAAATGCATGTGTTGTAATGATTTCGTTTTACTGTAGACGATAATAACATCATACATTACAATGCAGAATTCGGAGGAATGCGGAACTGTTGCCAAAACTTCGTCTATTTTTGCCTGAAAAATAGCAGTTGACAAGTTCAGACCTTGAGGTAGGCGTTTGTAATAATAATGTTTACCACCATTATATGACGCAATACCTGTGTACTGTTGTGCATGATGGCTCAAAGGGAGGCAGATTTCAAGTCTAAGACACTCAAGACTTGCATCTGAATTACCAATGGCACGCAATGTTTCATTCAATAGTGGGAAAGGATGATTTATTCGTTTGTTTTTGCTATTAAGATGTCGGAAGTCAGTTACTACTCTCTTCTCGTTCGTTCTGTCTTAGGAATCAAGAAAACAGGTGTAGGATTGATGACCTACTGCTAGGATTCCTAGTTTTCTAGTTTTTCGAGTTCCCTAGAAACGATTTTCTTGTCGTCTTCCGATAATTTATATGGACGAATAAAGAAAGGTTCAGTATTATCCAGAACTATATCTGCCTCAAAATTAGGACAGCTGGAAAGTTCGCCATATAATGAAAATACGGATCTATTATGTTCAAGAAATCGAAAACTTCACGTTTTTCACTGTGACTTAATACACTTTGCTCTAAATTAACATCATTTCACTTTCGAGCGGATCGTTAATGTTCAAATGAGGATAACGATTTACATTGTAATTTCGAAGATCAGTGCGATTAACATTCATTCCTTACTAGCATAGCATGTGGCGGTATATACTTGTTCATAACAAGAGTTGTCAAACTGACGTTCTCTGTTTAGAGAATTAACTGAATCGTTAGGCAGATCCTGGGTGATCGTGGTAATGTTGGCCAAGTTAAAATATGCCAAATCTTGTCAAGGAAGGACAACGAAAGTATTTTTACCCGTATTTCGTAAAAGAATACATGTTCTACCTTTTCGTAGTTTTACAAGCATGGAAGAAGGGCAAAATCGTGCAACATAGGCAGTTGGTTTCAGAACAATTTCTGAGTTCCTTGTATAGGCGGGTATTCTGGCTTGTAAATTAATATATTTACTGTGGCCGATTGGGCGAAAGCCAACATTATTTGTCCTGATTTTAAATAGGTTCGTCGAGAAATCGAGTACGCCATTCAATGCTGTTAGAGTTTCGTTACCCAATAGTAAATCAATCCCTACTAAATTCGAACATATGCCGTTATCTGTATGCGGTGTCCTTGAATATTTGTTTTGAATTGTAAGGTTTTTTCGTTGTTACAAGAAACTGACCATTTCCTAATCTGAATTTGACTGGATTCGCTTCTGATTGTTTCAAAGAAGACAAATAACGTGAATTACGTATGGTCGATTCAGATATAATTGAACGAGTTGCTCCTGAGTCAAACAAAGTTAGGAGATTTTTGCCGTCGAGCAAGTGTGTGTGCTCTTGCAAAAATTTTATCGTCTAATTGAATGTCAAATTCTTGTGCCTTTGGCGTCTCAGTTTCTGAATGAGTGTGCACAGCGTTTGTGGACCCATTCCCAGCTGAAAATTTTGGGAGTTTTGGTTGCCTATTATAATCACAGGACTGACGCGGCATATTATCAAACTGGCCTGGATTATTACTATAATTGGCTTGGGCCTATCATGTTGTCGCATGAAATGATTTGGACTTGAACGATAGTTATTATCTGCTCGATACCGGGAATGTCCAGCATTAATGTGTCGTTGTTTTAGACGGCATTCCTTAATTTGATGGCCTGTCCTTCCGCTATAAAAACATGAATAGGACGCTTTAGATTTGCGTTCTCTATTTTTGAAGCGGCGAGTATCACGAGAACTATATCTTTCACGGGAATCTTGCTTAGATTTGTCAGGTTCACGCGAACGATTACCGGTATGTGATACGAAGAAAGTATCGATCTTGTTGCACAAGTCTTTTATTTCTCGACTTGTAATTGAAGAGGAAGCCTGTTGTATACGCGTTGCATCTTGAGATGTCATAGCCTGAGATATCAGCAGAAAGCTGAGCAGTAGGTAAATCCTGTTGCTGCAAATCCAAACAACATTGTACTTTTTGTACCAAGACCTGTAAATCGGCATTTGGGTCTGTGTTCATTAAGACAGAGGATCGGCATGGGGTCGGCAAACTTTCGAGAAATTTATCCCTAATTTGCAACTGATTATAGCCC
>JAODAG010105523.1:0-15600 GCA_027574785.1 Orphnurgus asper
AAATTTGTGAACCTCACCATGTGGTATGTCTATATCACCTCAGAGCTACCGTAAATATGAAATTGGCAGGACTACAGTGCAAATTGACATGCGCAAATTGTCTCTATTGAAATTGTTTTGCAGTCAGTGTTTCTCTTGGTTGTAGTCTTCACTATAAAATATATTCATATGATGAATGCAAAGATTTTCCATGTTAAAATGACAAAATCTGTGATCAATAAGGTATTTATTACATTATAGAGAGAACCAACCAAGTTGTGTTTCAGCTGTGGTTGGAAGTAACCTCACCACCTATTGGTTAACGATCATAAGAAACGGTGGTCACGCAAAGCCAGTGTGACACTTAAAATATGTATCAGGAATTGAACCATTCTGACATAATATTGTTTTTCACAGGAATTCCATAATGATTGATGTAGCAGGCATTCAGGTTGCAGTGAGGTCACTTCAAACATATCGTGTGAGTGAGGCGCCAAAGGTAGTAAATAAGCCGCACAAGCAGAAAAGTTCCAGAAGGCAACAGACTAAGGTAAATATCTCTTGGAAATAATATGTGACAGGATGAAAAGAATTAAAACAATTTAGGAAGAGAGTAGATCATAGTTTACACATACCTGTATGCTTCATGGACCCTGTAGCCCTATATAGTATTGTGTGTCACTAAATCATTTTTACTATTCTACCTACAGAAAACGACAATGAGTTCAAGACAAATGAAGAGGAAGAAGAATTTTGGAATGCCCAAAGATTGATCGGAGTGGGTGTCTCTAACAATGAGGTACCTTTTATTACATTAAATCATACATAATATTCAGTGGTCATAATGATTTTGTGATTTCAGACAACTCATGTGTCAGTAATGATTAAGAACAAGACATGATAAGTATGGTTAATATTAATAAATCATGGCTAATTCGGATAGACATCAACGTAATGTTGCATCTGTAGTTGATAATTGTATATGCTGTAAATGCAGAAAAGTTTACTTTGTTATATGTTACTTTCACAACAGGAACTCAAATCGAAATCTACACCTTCATCTTTGGAGGAAGAAAAACAGAGGGCGGACAACAACAGAAGTGGCATTGAACGGTGATTAATTACAAAATTTTAATTTATTACACCACCTCTGATTCTGTAATACATTAATTACTACGTCGTTGGCTTTGCATTTTGTTGAATATGAAATGTCTCCAATGCAGTTAAATTTCCATTGACGGGTACCACTTTGTGGAAGAGGATATCAGTACAATGATATAAAATGTAGCTAATGCAGTTTAATGTCTTCTTGTCCATTAACAGATACTGTTTTGTGGAAGAAGAGAAGAGTGCGGGTCAGTCGTTTGACAGAGAAAGGAATAACAACAAGACGTGGCACGGAATGTGTATTGTACAAAGGCACAGTAATAGAGAAGATGGCACAACTAAAGAAACACCTGGAGCAGTACCATCTGAACCATGTAGTAAAGGTAGAGTAAGTATTCACTACCGTGTAGGCAGCCTTGTTTTGGAAATGACAGAGATCATCGCCATTACAATTGTTTTTTTTCTTGTAAGATTTTAACTAGGCGTAAAGATGATTCTGTAGATCATGTTTGTAAGGTCAAAAGCAATGCTAGCGATATATATACATATTGGCGAAAGTTTCGACTGTCATAGTGATGCAAGTGTCAGTGAACCTGGCAATGGTATCGAATGTTACGGTGATGAAAGTCATCACGGTAGGAGTGTCAGTGAACCTGGCATAAATAATGTTGATATAAATAATGTCAGCAATCCTGTCGGTAGACCGAAACTTGTCAAACATGACTATCTCAGAACTGAATATTGTGAATGTGGCCAACAAATGTTGAAAACAAATTTAGGTAGACATTGAAAAATATGCATCATGTTACTACAGTAACAAATGGTATTTGTGTTGATCGAGTAAACTCCATTTTCCTTGTACGTAAAACAGATAGAGGTGTAGATTACCCCCTTCATGTCCAGATGAAATTGCACGACACAAATCCATCTGTATTTTGTGAATGGAAACAATTTATGATAGATATTAAGGTTGCTAGAAATAGCAAATTTAGGTCATATCAATGTGAACATTTAAACTGGGTTAAATCATGCATAAACCCCACAATCTCTTTGTCACACATCGCTTTAGAGCAATTGTTCAACGAGGGAGTGCATACAATCTTCTAGCACAACAGAAAATGTAAAGGCATTGCATAATGTGGCTACGAAGAAAGGTATCCCTTTAGTCGTTTACGCACGGCTTGGCAGATGTGTTGTAACCTTCGACAGCAAAGAGAACACATTAAACTGCAGCTAGCTGCTGCAATCATAGTAGGTCTTGTATACACAAATGTGTATGTCTTTGGTATCTCAAAGAACATTGCAGGCTCCCTAATTTAAGTTTGGATGAAGGATATGGTCCGGTTTGCAATATGGTCTACCCACCAAGGGAAACTGCTGCGATAAAATCTATGTGTTCTTACATACAGGAACATAAAAGCATTCCGTGGCCGCAGGAAAAAAGACTCCCGTAAAATTTATTCCTGTTGAAGCCCATTGTCCATTTTGTGGTCACCATTGATCTGATCCCATTAAAATTTCAAGTAAAGCTAAGATTTTGACATCAGATGGCGTGATTGATAATATTGAAACGTTTTGCTTAGATTGTAATTTACCCGTTAGATATCAGGAATATCAGGATGGAGTTCATAACTTTAATGGTGTATTTTTAGTTTCTTTAGAAATGCTCGACAGATTGGAGAATGTTCGAATGTTCAGTTGCACTAAGACGCCACACAGAGATGATCAACAAGCAGTTTGGAACAAACATTAAACCTCAACAAATGATAAGCAGCTTCCTACATTTTCAGGCCATATGTCAAAGGGAATACCAATTCAATTGTGTCATTTGTGGGTATCACCCAGAAGTTGTTATTTTAGATATTGACAAAAAGGGGGCTTTTAGATATGACGTGTCCAAATTACAACTACCAGAGGAAACAGAAGAAAGCGACACTGTCAACTGTCAACACTTTTGGGATGATGTTGAGGGGAATATTTTGGCTACAGGCTTTACAGGTACTAATCACATTAATCCATACAACATTGAACCCTCTTATTCATATTGGGCATCATATATAGGAGTTAAATCAAGACGTTCAGGTGACATTCTCAATACAGAACACAGAAAGATACACAGAGGAAACGGACTTCTCGAAAGTGACGCTCGTGAGTTCACGCAAGAGCGACTCATCGAATTTTTTACGGAAGTAACCTGCTCTACATAAGACAATTGAGAAGGGATATTGGAATTAGAGGGGTTGCGAAACTGTCAAAGCTTGATGTTATCAAAAATATAAAGGACGCATTAGTGACAGACGACTCTAAGTTCAATAAAATCTTTTCTAAACTACAGGGATGGGGTACAATGGTTTGTCCACATGGTATTGTTTATGCTGCCAAATTTCTCTTGTGGGCTGAAAGTCCAAGAGATGTTGTAGATTTGGTTCAATCCCTGGAACACCTTCCTAATGTTGTCATTGTAGATATGGCACACATGGTGGTCGCCCATGGCAATAAGCGATACCCTGGAATGTGTCATCCTAATAACGGGATGCTAGCTGCACCATCTACAGAGGTTTTGAGGTCAGTAAAGGCGGGGAGTTTCTTTAGGTCAATGCCATGGTTGGAGGTGAAACAAAAAGACCCAGACACTACCGGCCGTGTACATCCAGTAACTGGTTCCAACAAACATTTTTGCCTTTTTGACAGACTACATGAAAAGAATACAAAAAATGAGTTTGAATTCTTACGAAGAGTGCAGTTTGTCCCTGAATTGTTCGGAAAGATCAACATACAAGCACAAGAACAATTACATAGCGAAATTAACAAAAATAACTACTTTTTAAAACAATCAATTGACCCCAGTGAAACACATCTTTTTGTTTAGGAGATTTACGGAATGCAGAAATGAACAAAATCCAACTACAGAAATTACATTCACATTTAGACAATCCCTTGATAATTAATTCATTCTGTAAAGTAGAATTACGAGGTGAGGTTGAAAGTTTGAACGACCAAAATAAAACCCAGGATTTCAAGCAGAAAATAAAAGAGAAGAAGAAGATGGAATCCATTATTCCAAAGGAATCCAGGAAGAAAAGAAAAGGCAAGACCCTGTCACCCCCAGACCAAAACACAATTTCAACTAAGAAGAGAAAACCAGACAATCAAACAAGTCCTGCTCACAATCAGAGAAATAGCTCACAAACAACCAGTTGGATACCACAGCTGTGCCTGACTGAGAGAGTAAGACAGGTACTCTTAGGAAAAGTGTGGCTAAATGACCTCTTGATCAATGCATGCCAGAACATTAAAAGATACATATCCCATGGTTGGAGGATTGCAGGACAACCTTCTGATGCAATCAACCGGTTTTGTTGCAGAACGTTGAAGTTGTTCACATAAAAATTCTCATTGGGTTGTTTTAAGTAACATAGGGATGCCGCACCCACATGTTAAGTTGTTGGATAGTCAAGTGCCCTCTAGTTGTCGTACCCTTTACACCTTGTAAAAGCAGCAGCTTGTTTACTACATACAAGAGAGGATAATATATTTATACACGTGATGAATGTAACACAACAGAAGGGTGTTTCATCATGTGGTTGTTTTGCACATGCTTTTGCTTCTTCCCTTTGCGTCGGTCAAGATCCAGTTGACCTTCACTACGACGAGAGTACCATATGGGCTGATCTACTGAACAGCATACAGTCCACGCAAATGGCACCATTCAGTATCTCCTCCTCGGAAAGAACTGTAAAGAAAAGACGTTTAAGGGTGTTGACCGAGGAAATACATTGCACATGTAGACGTCCCGATGATGGAGAAACAATGGCTCAGTGCGTGGTATGTAACCAGTGGTTGTATCAATCATGCATCCGACAATTAACAAAGGATCCATTTTACTGTTCTTACTGTCGGGGCCGGCGAAATAGGGAGATAGTAAATGCAAGTAAGGAACGGATGGAAAACATCACCTCATTCGATGCTTTTAAATTATTTAAGGAACGTTATGGTGTCCATAAATGGCATGAGGTGGGAATTATGTTATATAATTTTATAGACACTATAGCAATGAACAAGACCTTCTCCCCTACAGAGGAAAAGTTAGCCATATTGGAAAGGTTACCGAAACACATGAAGACAACTGTTGAAGGTATAACTCATTTTAAGCATGGTGAAAACAATTTTGACTTAATATATATCTATGGTAGGAGACACAAAACTCCCATTTCATTGTATTTTCATGAAATGACACATGCAAAAGTGGCATTGGAAGGAAAGCCAGCTGGTGACCATGGTAAGTATTACAAGAAGGTTGGTATAAATATAATAAAATTACTGAATGAAAAAAGACATTTTGTACCAAGACTTGATATGTATTAAGCTAGAAAATAAACTTTTGAATGATTTTGACTCATGTCACTTTGATTAATTTCTTCTACAGAAAACTACAGTGGCTGATATTCATTTTAAAGCTGGTGATGGTAATCGTGTACTATACTATATTACAATCAAAGCACCAATCCCTCTACCCCTAAGCGTAACTGAATGTAGTGTAATTTGCCATTAATCGTAACTAAAGGTTGGCAGTACTTTTGGAAGCTGGAACTGGTTTGGTAGTGTAACGTGCCTTACAAGTAGGTAACAATGAGTCGGGTAGTGCCGATGATACCCTCCACTTGCACCTATCCCTCTACCCCATAAGCGTAACTGTATGTAGTGTAATTTGCCATTAATCGTAACAAGGTACTAGATGCACTAATACGTGCACTTTGAGAACGATACAATAGCCGAATATGAAATATTACAGCTTTACTACTGATGAAGCATGAGAGCAGAAACCAGTCTAGTTGGTCGAAAGAACCACGTACCTTACTATTTCGTTTTACTTATTAAAAAGTTCACTCACACTACCTAAAAGGCGGAATTGTTTCTTTTCATGAGGGATGCAGTATAAGTTCATGACTCTCGGGCTCTCCGTGCTTTGGTTCATCACGCCATGCAGTGTGACGTCAGATAGCGCACTACCAACCCCCCCATTTACATTGTAATTGTAATTGCTTTACAAGTAGGCAACGATGAGTCGGGTGGTGCCGATGATACCCTCCACTTGTTGGATAATACAGGTGTTATCATTTGTTTTTCTTTATAAAGCAGTGGTAACACCTGGGGGACCTATAGCCAAGGCAAGTTGAAAAGTATGCAGTTCTGCATATTTATTCGCTAATAGTGTTCCATACACACCTGAAAATATATGCTACTACACTTTTGAACTATATTTAGAATATGTTTGTTTTGATATGTTAATATCTGTTATTTTAACACTTGTTCAATCGCTTGCAATGTAAATGACTTGTAAAGTCCACATTTGGGAAGTATAGGGAGCAACAGGAATTGGCCGTAGGCCTATAGGACGTCAAACGTATCCAGTTCGTACGATACGTCAGTTGTTAGTGTAGGGGTGTAAATCAAAACGTCTAAACCTTCCACGTATCGTTCACGTTTTCGAAATCTTTCCGAAGTATCAGAAGAATATAATTATTTTGATTTTTATGGGGATAAGTCGCCGTTATTTGTTTAAACAACATGTCCGCTTCATTCTTACTACCACTGGCGATGGACACCCGTTTACCTTCCGATAGATTATTCATTACGCGAGAATTAAACGTGGGTTTATCGCCCGTGACTTCCACTAATTTGTCGGTTTGGTTCTGGTATGTATTATAATATATACGTTGGGTTTTTCTTCGTGCCTGATCCGACATAAGATCCATGGTCGCCGTATTTAGATTAGCAGGCTAGTGCTATCAATCGCTTACTATGTTGGATTAGATTTTCCAGGGCTCTGATGTTATTTCGTAAATGAGATCCATGTAGCCCAGACACCTGTTGTTTTTCTTATAGATTCAATCTCGTCCAGAATTATAAGATCCGGCGAGAACCCTTCCATTATAGCACTTAATTTATGCAGTGATTCCATTTGGACGATGACCTTCTTGGCTTTTCCACCTTTCTCGTAATGCGTGAAGTCAGGAAATCTGCTCTTAAGTTCTCGAGAAAATGTACGCCTGTGCGTAACGAATGTTCGTCCCCGTGAGTGTTTAGGTATTTTTTCAAGGCATTAGTCTTACCCATACCCGTACCGGCAATTACGAATAATGTGCGACATCTATCGTACGGGCTGACCCTCTTTTCTTCCACTTTGTGAACTTTCACTTCGTGAAGAAGTGAATTGGGAACATCTAAAAATGTGGGTTCACTTCGTGATGTTTCGATAAATTTCTTAATTTTATCTCTTTTTTGTACCATAAATACTTTCTTGCTATTGTGTCTCGCCTATAATGTCAATATACGATCCATGCATGCATGGTGTTGTATGTGATACGATAAATATAGCGAGTTATCGTGCTCGTGTGTCCTATCGCATATATCGCATTCATCCCTGCTTTTGCTTCTGCTAAACAACAATAGATTACCGCACAACCCCGTGTAAGTGAAGTGTAACGCCGGCCGTCTCTCGTCGTCAGTCAAGCTTATATTGCATCACATAACTACAGAGTGACTCGATAAAAACACCAGAAGAGGATTTTCTGTACAATTGTATCTCTTTTTATTCAACGGTCATTCTCAACTCCACAATCACCAGAAATTGAATTCAGTCAGTTTGTAGTCAGAACACGAACTTATAAAAGAAAAAATTACGGCCATAAACTCCCTTCCTTACGGATATTACCACCTATTATTCAGCACTGGGTATGTCTCATAGATGGCGCGTAATGTTCCAAACGCCGGCGTATTTCTGCCAACACCGACGCAATGCGTAAAATGTCTTACGCCGGCGTAATTTTTCCAACGCCGACGCAGTGCGTAATTTTTCCAACGCCGACGCAGTGCGTAATTTTCTTACGCCGGCGTAATTTTGCAAACGCCGACGCAATGCGTAAATCTTCTTACGCCGGCGTAAATTTTCCAACGCCGATAGTGCATGCAGTCATTTACGCACTAAACTCGTTGATAACATTGGATACGAGACAACAACACTTTCAATCATTAACACAAGTATTATTTCGGTGATAAAATGTGACGCATGCTTTTAATTATCCGTCATTCAATGAGTAATGTGGTAAACTCGGCAGCCCTAATTCTTAAAAGAAAGTGTTTGCTTACCAAAAGCAACAAAACGTTCTCGAATGATCGTCTCTCTCATTAATCCCGCACACTGGTCGCCAAGTTCAACTCCTAAAAATCAGTCCTTTATAATATTCTCAATCTTCTACTTGTTTGTTCGACGGCGACCCAGATCAGAGTGTTTAAGCATCTTCCCGATATTTCAAAAACCCTTCTCGCGTCCTGCCTCCTAGTATCGTTGTCTTTCTTTTCTAAACATTAATTAAAAAACTATCGCCAGTCACGGCAGCCCTCTACACAATCTCGCATCTGATTGGTTACCTAACTTAGACGACTGTCGTGATATAATCGGTCGCTTTGCTAGTCCGACTCAGGAAGTGGCGAACAACACGCGGTTCCTGTCTTTGATTCTTTAAGAAGTAACTTTTGAACAAACGGACACGCGCGGGGTTAGTTAACAGGAAAGTTAGCCAACAAGAACGGTAAATGTGATAGAAATATGATAGAAGCCTACCGTTTCCCAGGGTCTACTATAAGGAAGAATAATAAAATAAAATAAAACACAAGCGATACGGAGCGAAATACAATTTCCGTTACACTATCCCCTCCTCAAAACTCAAATGATCCCACGCATTTGTGAAAAGAAGTTGTACCAAACCAATTAAATCTTGAATAAAAGAAACGCCAAACAAAACTATCGCATTACACATTCCTGATAAACACTTTTCAGAGCTTCTCTATTCGTTCATCCGATATTCCTCTCGGACGACTGGGTAGGACAGACCATCATCCCCCACTGTTGTTTCAGTCGTCACCGTGTATCGTTTTCCTCTTCCAAGCTGCATCGTTTTGTTTCCCGTGTAGTTTTGTCAGGCAGTAATCTTGCCTTTTCTCGTGCGTTTGTAATTTGTCTTTGAGCCGTGCATTCGGTGTTGCATACACCCTCAAGTACATCTAACAGTTCTGACGTAGCAGTAGCTGCAAACTCTGTCTGCCTCGAGCAAGATAGGATTGTCTTGGAATGGGAACGAGACAGGCTGCGTGGAGATGGAGGCTGGGCTAACCGTGTTGTTGCTGGTGTGTTCAACAAGTCCTCCAAGTAAGGTGCGTATGCTAGTGTGTTTCGTCTGACCTGTGGTGGCGTAGTATGGCCATTCTGTGGTGGGGGTTTGTCTTTGGTTTCTTTCTTGTCTTCATCGTTCTTCGTATACCGAGCTTTCTTATATGTTATCTCATTCGGTGTATCGTGAAACATCCACTTTCCTGTCGATGCTGTACTAACAACTTGGCATCAAAATATTTTCATTCCGCCGGAGTGTGCCTTCTCCAGGTGGTTTTTCAGTTCGTCCAAGGTTCCTATTCTTTGCTTGCATCGCTGGCATCTGTACTCCTTGCATGCCTCTATCTCTTTTTCGCTCCAGCACTGTTCCGCCATCGGTCAAGGTTCTGTAGAAGTTCTGATTAGTGAAGTTCTGATTATCTCGGTATACTGCCTAGCACTGTTTCTCTTGTCGTCAGTTCTGTAGAGGAGGGTTTGTCCTGTCTGTCAATGTACTGTTATAACCCCAAGCCTGTTTCGGTCTGTACCCAAGTTTCTGTAGTCTGTGAAATGTCTAGGTCATTCAGCTTAACCAACGTGGCTGAGTCAACACCTGTGTAAGGCTTTAGCCGATTGTGATGGACGATCTTGGCCTTGCTTCTCTCTGTTTTCTTTATCCGGTATGTCACATCACTCAACTTGTCCATCACAAGGAATGGTCCCTCCCATTTGCGTTGAAACTTTGCACTCACCCCTCGACGCTGTCTTGGTTGATACAACATGACAGCGTCTCCCTTCTGGTAACCACTGTCGTCTGGCATCAACGTGGATCATCCTTAGTCTTTTCTCCAGGTCTTCCGTATTGTTTTCTCTTGATTTGTCGTCTTGTGTTCCTCTGTCGATGATAATATCTATGGGTAGATCAATCTCGCGTCCAAGTATCATCTCGGCTGGAGAATGTCCTGTCGAGTTGTGAACCGATGAGCGATACGCCATCATGACCAGCGGGATACAAACATCCCAATTACGTTGATCTTCATCCACAACGTTTGACAACATCTCTTCCAAAGTTCTGTTAAATCTTTCCACCATGCCGTCACTTTGCGCATGGTAAGGTGTGGTGCGGGTCTTCTCCACTCCAAGTAGCTGACACAATTCTTGGAGCACCTTTGACTCAAAATCGCTTCCTTGATCGGTGTGTATCTGTCGCGGCACGCCGAAACGACCGATAACTTGATCAATCGGCAACTGTCTTGACGGTTTGGTACATTATTGGGAACGCTTCTACCCACTTGGTGAAGTAATCTGCGACTACCATGATGTATTTGTTTCCTCTTTCTGATGTCGGCAATGGTCCTAAGATGTCCATGGCTATCCTCTACATTGGTATACCTACATAGTTCAAATTTTCTTCGCCAGGTGCGCCAGTAATACCTTTCCTGTATCCTGCACATAGTTCTTTTGATGCCTAGATGACCGGCTGTAGGACTATCATGCAACAATTTGATTAATTTGTCTTGTAGACTTCTGGGGACCACTAATTACCATGTAATTCGGTCGCCGGTACTGTTTTCCCACCTTCTACATAGAAGACCATTTCGGACCTCCAAGCGTTGTCATTGCGCCCAATAGGCTTTAAGTTCACTTCCTTCTGGTGAAATATCCTCCCAGCCAGTTCTTTCCATTCCATTATCTGCCTACTTTCCACGTCCTTCATTTGTTCCGCTCTGATATGTTCACTTGTCCACTTCTCCAGCCAAGGTTTGTCTTTACTATATAGCTGATCTGCCGCTATCTTTAGCTCTGGGTTTTCTATACTACGACTTGTCCCAACGGTCTCGTTTTGGATATCCTTCTCCTCTTCTTTGTCTTGTTCCCGTTTCCACTTTCTTGCCTTTACTTCCATCGGTTCGTCCCTTGCCGCCTCACTAGTTTCTGTCTTTGTACAGTGGTCACACTGCCCCAAGCACGGTCTTCGGGAAAGTCCATCTGCATTTCCATGGAGTCTTCCAGGGCGATGACAAATATCAAAGTTGTATGTACCCAGCACTTCTAACCATCTTGCGGTCTGTCCTTCGGGATGCTTGAATCCCATTAGCCATCTCAATGCGGCATGATATGTTATTACGATGAAGCGGGTACCGTACAGATAATGATGACAATGCTTGACTGACTGTACCACAGCAAGAAGTTCTTTTCTGGTTACGCAGTAACGCTTCTCCTGTTTGATCATAGCTTTGCTGATATAGGCGATTGGTTTCTCCTTTTCCAATTTGAATCTGTGACAGTACAGAGCCAGTAGCAAAGTTACTCGCGTCCGTGTCCAGTACGAAACCTTCTCCACTAACCTGAGGGTATGCCAGAATAGGGGCGCTTGTCATTCCTGTTTTGAGCGTCAGAAACGCCGTCTCACAATTTTCGTTCCGATCAAACTTTTGCGTCTTTTCAGTCAACTTGAATAATGGCGCAGCGATTTCTGCAAAACCTCGGATGAATCGTCGGTAGTATCCACACAACCCAATAAAGCTTCGAACATCAGTCAACTTCTGAGGTCTGGGCCATCCTGTGACTGCTTTGACTTTGTCTGGATCTGTGGCCATGCCCTCGCTGGAGACAACATGTCCCAAATATGCAACACTCTTTCGGAAAAGCTGGCACTTGCTTGGACTTAGCTTTAGATTTGGATCCCTGAATCTGTCGAAAACATTCTTAAGCCGCTCAATCGCCTGTTGAAATGTAGCTCCATATACGATAACATCGTCCAAGTAGACCAGGCAGGCTTCCCAATGCAGTCCGGATAATACGCGGTCCATCAGTCTTTCGAATGACAGTCCATATCTATTCGTTTGCGTTATTTATTCGTTTGCGTTATTAATTCTTTTCCGTTATTTATTCATTCGCGTTATTTATTCGTTTGCGTTATTCATTCGTTTGCGTTATTTATTCGTTTGCGTTATTTATTCATTTGCGTTATTTATTCATTTGCGTTCTTTATTCATTTGCGTTCTTTATTCATTTGCGTTATTCTTTCGTTTGCGTTATTTATTCGTTTGCGTTATTTATTCATTTGCGTTATTCTTTCGTTTGCGTTATTTATTCGTTTGCGTTATTTATTCATTTGCGTTATTTGTTCATTTGCGTTATATATTCATTTGCGTTTAATGTATTACTTTGCGTTCTTTATTCATTTGCGTTATTTATTCATTTGCGTTATTTATTCCTTTGCGTTATTTATTCATTTGCGTTATTTATTCATTTGCGTTATTTATTCATTTCCGTTTTATGTAATCATTTGCCTTATTTATTCATTTGCGTTATTTATTCATTTGCGTTATTTATTCGTTTGCGTTATTTATTCATTTGCGTTATTTGTTCATTTGCGTTATTTATTCATTTGTGTTATTTATTCGTTTGCGTTATTTCTTCACTTGCGTTATTTATTCGTTTGCGTTATTTATTCGTTTGGTTATTTATTCATTTGCGCTATTCATTTACGTTATTCATTCGTTTGCGTTATTTATTCGTTTGCGTTATTTATTCGTTTGCGTTATTTATTCGTTTGCGTTATTTTTTCGTTTGCGTTATTTATTTATTGACGTTATTTTGTCATTTGGGTTATTTAATCATTCGCGTAATTTAATCGTTTGCGTTATTTCTTCATTTGCGTTATTCATTCATTCGCGTTATTTATTCATTTGCGTTATTTATTCATCTGCGTTTAATGTATTTAATTGCGTTATTTGTTCATTTGCGTTATTTATTCATTTGCGTTATTTATTCGTTTGCGTTATTTATTCATTTGCGTTATTTATTCATTTGCGTTATTTATTCATTTGCGTTATTTAGTCGTTTACGTTATTTATTCATTTGCGTTATTCTTTGCGTTATTCATTCGTTTTCGTTATTTATTCATCCGCGTTATTTATTCATTTGCGTTATTTATTCGTTTGCGTTATTTATTCGTTTGCGTTATTTATTCATTTGCCTTTTTTTTCGTTTGCGTAATTTATTCATTTGCGTTATTTATTCGTTTGCGTTATTTGTTCATTTGCGTTATTTATTCATTTGCGTTTAATGTATTACTTTGCGTTATTTATTCATTTGTGTTATTTATTCGTTTGCGTTATTTCTTCACTTGCGTTATTTATTCGTTTGCGTTATTTATTCGTTTGGTTATTTATTCATTTGCGCTATTCATTTACGTTATTCATTCGTTTGCGTTATTTATTCGTTTGCGTTATTTATTCGTTTGCGTTATTTATTCGTTTGCGTTATTTTTTCGTTTGCGTTATTTATTTATTGACGTTATTTTGTCATTTGGGTTATTTAATCATTCGCGTAATTTAATCGTTTGCGTTATTTCTTCATTTGCGTTATTCATTCATTCGCGTTATTTATTCATTTGCGTTATTTATTCATCTGCGTTTAATGTATTTAATTGCGTTATTTGTTCATTTGCGTTATTTATTCATTTGCGTTATTTATTCGTTTGCGTTATTTATTCATTTGCGTTATTTATTCATTTGCGTTATTTATTCATTTGCGTTATTTAGTCGTTTACGTTATTTATTCATTTGCGTTATTCTTTGCGTTATTCATTCGTTTTCGTTATTTATTCATCCGCGTTATTTATTCATTTGCGTTATTTATTCGTTTGCGTTATTTATTCGTTTGCGTTATTTATTCATTTGCCTTTTTTTTCGTTTGCGTAATTTATTCATTTGCGTTATTTATTCGTTTGCGTTATTTATTCGCTTGCGTTATTTATTCATTTGTGTTATTTTCTTCAAATATCCGATCATAGAAAAATGAAAAGCATGTCGGTTTTTACGACAATTAGCAATCTCATTTTTAGTATGTCTAACTTTAGCCCACTGAAATTTTCCTCAAGCCATGCATGCATGAACGACTTGATTAAGATAGTATGTCTTTCAGCTCTTGCAGTAACCCTTTTTGGCGCTTCAAACAAAGATCTGTCATTTTTGTTGGGGTTTCTTTGTTTTTTCTCAGGTTGTGTCATGTGTGGTGGAAAGCTAAAATATTAGGCAAGGCTCCCTTAATAAGTTTTCTACCCTTGACGTCATATCCACGTTCATATAAATCTTCTGAATTGTGTTTACTACATAAAAAACTGTTCTTAGTTGTTTCCGTATCTTTTTCTTATCACTTGGTGAAGCCAGGAGAGATTTATCATTAAGTGGAAACCTTCAGATAAATAAATATAAGTCTACATAAGGAGGTATAAATTTGCCAGATGACTTGACACAATGTTACAATAATATTGGATAAATGGTATCATTAGGCCTAGAGTATAGGTACATTTATTAATGACAAATAAACTAGGCCTATTTAATTACGGCCTATTTGCTAAATTGTAATTAAAACTTGTCATGCCTTCTTAATACCAGCCAAGTTTAGCCTCATTCTGTTGATTCTATTACTAAGCGTTTGAATAACTAGGCTATGTAATGTACTAAAAGTACTTTTAATAGGCTTTGTCAGTAACTTAGGTGTCCACCATGCCCTGCACTGAATTTAGCTAGACCTAGACGGGCTACCAGTACTATACTTAGGCTAGGTATTGTGAGATAGGCCCACCGCTAGCCTAAGCTCAAGCTAGTTGTACTTCTCTGTTAAAAGGGATAACAAGATTTAGGACTACATTGAGGAATTTCATTAAAAAAATCACGTGTTTAACTGAAGCAGGCATAGGGGTCCTAGTAGACAAACCGTACGAGCCCAATGGCATCGCATTGTTGCTAACGGACCCTAGCAACACTAACGTTACTAGGCACTGGCCTACCCTGCCGGAATAATTTTGTGGATGCATTATCATAACGAGCTATCGCCTGAAGCTGGATGTTTCTAGCAGTGTAACACACCTGTACCGATTGGTGTAGCCAAATGATGAGCAGGAACTTACCATTTTGTAACTTAAGAATATTTCTCAGCTTTGAGTTCATTTAAATTAAGTTCTATTGGATTTGTGTTACGCGCGGTTTCCGGTCAGAACGTTTTACCCAACAGCGCAATACGTCATCAAAATATCCCCGGCTTTAGTCTTCGTCCCTGACGTCATTCTCCTTTTTTAATAAGGTACAATCATACAATCGCAACAATTACAACATACCCGTATATATAGGCTATAGGGCCTAAATTTAACCAGGATGATACATCTCATGTGGTGTAAGTTTCTATAAAATCTCTAACATTATAATGTAAGCAGAAAATGGTATATTGAAGATTGGAGTATATAGTAGCACTGGCGTATCCAGGATTTTTCAATAGGGGGGGGGGGGACCTGAAGGTCTAATTTCTGATCGCCGGGAGGGGGTGTGAATTATTTTGTTCATTTAAGGAGGCTT
>JAODAG010105965.1:3454-15588 GCA_027574785.1 Orphnurgus asper
CTGTACATCCTGCAGAGAGTGGGTGATGAGTGGGTTTAGATACGGTGCTGTACATCCTGCAGAGAGTGGGTGATGAGTGGGTTTAGATACGGTGCTGTACATCCTGCAGAGAGTGGGTGATGAGTGGGTTTAGATACGGTGCTGTACATCCTGCAGATTTGTGCAGTGCATGTCGACTGTGACCCCCAAATAGAAATCCTTGAAATCAGAAAGGAAATTTTCAGTTAAAATTTGATTCTGAAGCAGAGAAGGGGATTCATAATTTGGCCAAACTGGCCGGGGCTATAATTAGTATGTTTTGTGATTTGCTGCCCTGGTGGAGGGAGTCTAAGGTGGAGTGGGTGAATAATTAAGTTATCGTTTGTTTTCTTTTGAAGTTAAGTTTGTGTCAAAGCTAGAATTTACAATATTTTTTACCGAGAGTCTGATATTTCAAGTAGCTTTAGTTATGACCTGCATATACATACGTTATGGGGACTCTGTGTGACTGAATTGCATTAGGACATAGGAGCTACTTGAACAAATCCTAGTCTTCGGTAGACTATAATTATTTTGAACATTACTAGTTTGAATATTACATTGTGAAGTTTGTCGCACAAGGAAATATATTTATAGGCTACATGATGTGGTAAATAGGAAAATGTGAGCATAGACAACAGCATAACGATTACTATTGTCATACGCAATGTCAAACACACTGTAAGCTTCTAACAAAACACGCACCCATAACAATGTTGAACTAGAACTATTCGGCTAGCCTATTGTAACATGTACTTGTAAGTTTGTAGCCTAGCCTAGGCTGTTTACATATAAACAACAGTTTGACTACTTAAGGGTGGAAACCGGCCTAACCGTGGTCGATCGATCCTCAGACTGCAAACATGAAACAAGGCTTCTGGGCCTCGATCCAAGCAAAACTCTATTAATGTTCAGGACATTTTTATTTGAAAACAGCAAAGCAGGAATCAACGCATAAAAGAAACAAGGTATTTTACATTTCTGGTTTAACGAAATCGCTCATGCAGCTCTACATAATAAAGAAGATAAGAACATTTCTCTTTTTCCGATACAGTACGTACTGAAATCGACAGCATCTTTTTTATAACATTTTCTATAAAATTTTATTGCTCTTTATATGATCTTTCAACCTGAAGTCAAGTTTTGTAGTTTACAGTCAGGCATGATGAAAATGGAGAAAAAAAATGAGTACATTGTTTGGAAAAGGAAAGTGCTCTAGCTAGTCCTTCCGTCGTCCGATTCTGCGCGTTGGCACATTATCATGCCCTTTTCTGCTTCTAATTATAGTACATATGACTTCGGAGGTAGAGACAAACAACATTATTATACTGATATGACTCCGGCTGGAAAGCATCTTCTCTCCATGCCTACAGGTAGGATATCTTATTAATGGAAACTTTTGTAAAAAAAAAAAGGAAAAACAGGAAGATCTTTGCTGCAGGTCTTGGTATGTTTTTTTGTCCTTAAAATTCCCGGAAGATTTGGTTTTAATTTCTCGGGCGGATTCAGACGCATGACCTTGTGGTGTAAGGTTTGTATATTTTTGTATTAACAGCATTACTTTTAGGAGAAGTGTGGCAAACAGGTTGGTGTGTTATATGCTGCATGCCTTCATTCTTTGCACAGATTTCATTTCCTTTTAAGATTTAACCAGTTTTCAAATTATAACCCTCATGATTGAGATAGTTTTGTGTGACTTTTGAAGAACCTTTTTTCAAGTGTATTAGCTCCCAAGGTTCAGGGAAACATTTCTGATAGGAAAATAACTGAAAGGAAATTAATTTGTAAAACCGACATCTCTCTAAAAGGAAGGTAATCTTACTTTTGTCTTTTCAAAATGAAATCCATATTTTATGCAGTGAAAAAAAGGGAATAAAATGATGGTGTTGGCATAAAGAGAACCGGTGATAGTAATGAAGCTTTTACTGTAGCATTAGTAGCAATTTTATTTGCCAAGGATGGGAACAAACTCTTAGCTGGCTATATGAGGTATAGTATAATAGTTAAAGTAGGGTTTGGGTCTGTTCTTGCAGGATACTAAATATCTGATGGCAAGAATGGGAACAAACTCATAGCTATCTATGTGAGGTAAATATGTTTCATACAATAGTTAAGATGGTTTGCGTCTGTTTTTGAGGAGAAAATAAATATCAGCCGCACACAATGTTCCAAGCGTTTAATACAAGATGGCGTACCCTGGCATCGCCACTACCGTGATTGTACATCTGCGATCTTGTACGTACGCCTGGTAATATTACTGATCAGCTCTTTGTGTCAAGAGTATACTACTATGGCTACCATACATTGAATTATTTCATGCCTGACTGAGGACGAGACTGTAGGATTTAATGGAGATCTGACCTGAACTCAAGGACAAACATCCATATTGCAATGAAAGTTTGAAATACTCTACATGGATGCTTTTACGATTGCTCTCCAGGTAGGGTTATACTTCAAATTTTTTTTGTCCAATTTTTGGAGAACAAAATATATATCATCAGCTTCTGTGGTTTGTACAGCTCAGCTTGCAATGTTTCATCGTACTGATCGAATAATTCAGTGTGCAAAGTGCTCTCGAAGAAATAGTGAATGTAACAATTCGGTGACAATCCGGTGTAAAAGTGCCCTTGATTGATAGCTTATATTATGTGATAGCATTTATTATGTGATAGCATATATTATGTGATAGCATATATTATATAATCCAGTGACATCTGTGGAATCCCCCTTGAAGAAATACTGAGTGATTGTATTGACATTCAGTTATGTCTGTAAAGTGCCCCCTTAAATGTTTTTCTGGAGCACATGTACATCATGCACCAATGCATGGAGTGAAAGGTGTGACATTACCTTTACATGATTGCTATACTTGTAGTCTGTTCTTCAAGTTCCTGGGTGTAGTGGTCTCATGCATATAAATATCCAAACCGGGAGAGGTTTTAGGATGCTTACGGTATAATATGTCGAGAGTACTGTAGTTATAGCATCAGAGTTTTAAGGGCGGGGTCTTTTCTTCCCCTTTACATATGTCTGTTAAACTAATTGTTTCTCGTAGATTAACATGTAATTTAGTTTCGGTATTCTTTAACATCGATGACCTTCCGAGTATTTTTACTCGCTATTTTTCTGTCTGCCATTTTCACGTTTGTTTTGTATTTAATGGTAGCTTAATTCATTTATAGTCTATGTAGTAATAGTGTGTGTTTGGATTAAATTAAACCATACATGGTTTCTATCTATGGTTACAACATCCATTGTATAGGTTACATCTTTCGTCCTTTCTTTTAATTCACTATCGTATTATAGGCCCGATGAATTAATTTAGTCGCTCGTTCAAGAGAATGTGTAGTCCCACACTTTCACTATTTCAGACAATTGCAACGGTTACAACTTCTCTGTGACAATGTCTAATTTATGGGTGGTCTACTTCCAGTACCCATCTCTTACAATAATACATCTACCCTGTAGCACGCTCTTCATCGTAATTTTAACCTGTGGCCTCCTGAACACTGCTACTTGGTGGCACCCTCCACATAACATCTCTGAGGCCCACGTGTGGGCTAGTAGACCTACATGCAGCTCTCGATGGATTTCCCTTCTGGATTATCGGATTTTTTACTATGTTTCCTGTGAAGGAAATCTTGGTGGAAGGATTTTTCCTCCCTTTACCTGGCCTCACTTGCACTAAGTACCATTTTTGTTTTGGGTTTTTAATTAGCACCATTAAATAATTTCGTTTTTCGTCCTGCATTCTGGTATATAGGCTAGTCTAGCCTTTTCTAGCTAATTGCACGTCTGATTCTGATTTATGGTCACATCTTTATGATCGTACAGTAGTCAGAAAATGGAAATATGCGAACAAGCCTTATTATTTTCAACCACGTTCATAATTTGGTACAGATTGAACAAGATGAGCAGCAATGTCTCAATTAATGTATTCTTGGTGCTGACAATGTTCCAGGACTGAGAGATTCCTCAGTCTGACACTTGTGTATATGTACAGTCTGACTTGTTTGTTTGTCTATCATTTGTTCCGTGGTAGCTAACTGGCTCTGTGATAACAAAACACCTGGGACCTAACTCACAGGCTATTGTTTGGGGCAAAGTGTAAATTTTATGTTCCTTAATGGTTTTAGAAGCAATAAAAAGAACCGTTTGTTTTCGTTCCATTAAACATTGTCCGGTTTCTCATGCGATTGAAATTCCAACTTTCCGACAACGAACTCGGATGCCTTGAGCTCCGACTTTTCTGTGTCAACCTCGGACGTGCCGGTACTCTGTATGCTCGTACATCTCAGTTCTGTTTACCGAAGGTCCTTGACACCACATCAGTTAATGACATTAAATTATGAAAAATTATTTGATTTATTTTGCATTTTGGCCTCGAATGAAAACAAAAATGTGATGTCAGCCTGGAGCCCTGCGCCAAGATCTCTTTGATAGTGTCCTTCGTTTTCGAGGGAGCGTGGGTTGCTCATTGCTTGCTCTTCTTGAAAATATGTCTCGTCCGTCAATAACGCAAGATTTGATTCGGTGTTTCCACCTCTTTGCATCTTCGCGCAGTAACGTCAGAGTGTACGTTACGTGGCCGTTAAAAAGCACTAATTATTTAGCCAATAAAATTAGAGGAATGCAGACAATGTGTTACTGGATCTTTTACAGAGTTTTCAGCCAGGGGTTGGTATTAATAAATGTCATATTTGCCAAGTTGTAGATCTTGATGGAGTTGTTTGTTTTCAGTTGGTATATGTATATATGTTGCTCTTTAAATAGGTGAACCTAAGTATGATTAAGAAATAATTTAACCAGATCGCAATGAATTTTTTTTGGTAAGTTTGAATTCTTACAAGAACCTGATAGAGACTCTATGTTAAACACTTTGACTCCCTAGCTAGCTTATGTATTTACTTATAGGGCACAGTTTGTTTATTTATTTATTATATGGCACAGCTTAGATATTATAGAGCACACCTTATGAAGTTTATTATAGGACACATCTTATGTATTTTATAATAGGGCACAGCTTATGTATTTTATTATAGGGCACAGCTTATGTATTTTATTATAGAGCATAGCTTATAGGCACAGCTTATTTAATTTTTTATATGGCACAGCTTATGTGTTTATTTATGATAGGGCACAGCTTATTTATTCTATTATAGGGCTCAGCTTATATATTTTATTATAAATGTAAGGCATAGTTTATGTATTTTATTATCAATTCTCCTACAGTTTACTGGATACAAGGCTTATAACTGTCTGACAAAATTCAACCTTATAGCATCCACAAGATCACTGTGACCAGCCAGTTTAAAACACAGTTACCTTGCCTTGACCAGTGTCATGAATTTAGCCAAGGGTGAAATATCTCTAGCTGTCCAGAGGAAATTGAATGACTGTTTCCTTCATATGGTGGTACCTAAAAGTGTGAGTGACAGTGTGTACAGGAAGGTCGCATCATACATGCCGGTGTTAGTGGGCCTCATGTTCTCTCGGTAAGTGTGCCAGCCGAATCCCTGTCCCTCGCTAATTTGCATGAAGTTCCTCAAAGGTTCCTCGAAAGTGTCATCGCTAGGAGCTTTTTATTTATTTTTTTACCCCTAGCCAAGTGTGCTGATCTTGACTTTGAATAATGTCTGCAAATTAAAGGGCAGTTGTTGTTCTTTTAAACCAACAACTGTGGTCATACGTGGCGAGCGTACAATTTTTTAATATTGCGGGTACCCGCATGGCGAGTTTTCTATTAGGCCTATAGCTTAAGCGTATCGAGCTAGAAATCTAGAATTGAAAAGCTAGAATTCTCGTGTATTATTTGTGTAACAGTGGCTGTTTTAGTTGGCATTGTCTTTTCTGTGTTCCCTTGAGGTTGTGCTAATTGTGTCCGACGCTTTCAGATATTGTAAACAGTGCAAGAGCATTATTTGGGTAATGTACATGTAAGACTACCCTAAAATATAGTGTATGTACAATGTGTATGTAGATACTAACATATTCCCTAGGATGTGCTTCATGTAAGACCACTGCAAAAATAGTAGATGTACATGTATGTAGATGCTAGCATATCCATTAACTGATACATACATAGTCATGCATGTATCCTATAATCCTCTAATATATAATGAATACATGTACATATTTATGTCTTTACATATTTACATATGTCTATACATATTTATATAGGTGATAGCATAGTATCTACATATACATGTACTGTACACATATATGAAGTAGGCTTTCGTGAAGTACATATGAAATGTATACTTAAACACCATGCTGCATTGGTCGGTTGTGTCTATGTTCGCCCATATACGCATGTACGCTTCATGCGAACTACTTAACTACTGTTGACAGAAGCAAAGCATGTGATACCCGGCCTTATGCCAAACAAGGAGACTTGTATTAAATTAACTTGAATCAACAGTGTATTTTAATCGGCTGATATTCACTCGATAATCTGCCGAGACACTGCTCTGTCCGTTCCCGTCTGGTTCTGTCTGTCTGGGTCGGTCTTTGTGTGTATAAAGCAAGCAGGCATACGTCAGAAACCAAGTCTACAGATACGTCAACTTCTGAAGTGGCAGCTTTGTTGATCGTACAAAAGTATCAGAAAAAACAACCACGTTGTTTCGCAACTTTGGACAAACGTTCGATTTTGAGCGACCAAGGAAAATCATAAAAATATAAACAAAATTCTCAGGAATTGGTGTGGGTTTCTACCTGTTTGGGACAAGGACTGACATCACAATATATTTCAACGAGTGTTTTTAAAGTATTCGCCGAGCGAGTTGAGACGAAATTGAAAAGTGTGCTCTTGCAGAATTCAGCAGTCTAAGTGATATTCCTCCTCTCAATGGTGAGAGCAAATAAAAGACATTGTCAACAGATAGATTTTTTTTTTTAAGTCTCATCACCAACTGTCAAGAAAGCTAGTGGGTCTATGAGAGTGAATGGCATTCAAATTGAAACCTCCATGACTATGAATACAATTAGCCCAGCAGAGGCATGAGATGGGGAAGTAAGCATACCAAAAGGAGGAGGATGGTTATTCCAGAGGGTGAGAGGCAGCAATTTTTCAACTGACTGGACTCATAATGGAGATGGAAATGTAAATGGTTATGTAGGTTATGTAAATGGTTATGGTTAGGGTACTGCTGTTATTTATGACAGTGACATTTGGAAATCTTCCCTGCGAGATATAGGGTGCCTATGGGTGGTCTTGGTGTGGTCCGAGGTTTAGGCTAATTCATAAACTATCAGTAGCACAGATTGAGGAGGATACCAAGAGTAGTTCAGTGAAATAACCATTGATATTTAAAGCTGAAGCTAATGGGGCCATACTTATCAGCAGGGCCTGGGATCAATCACTTTTTCTACAACAACAAAAATTCCGCTACATTGACGTTATAAACTCCGGTTTCATCTCATGTATAACACCAGTTCCAATTCTCGCTTTCAATTAATTTTGCGGTATTGCTCAGAAGTTGGTTGTGGGTAAAACAGCACTGACACTTGCTGTGGTATCCAAGACTGTCGATCAATATACCCGACTGTACCTTTCAGGTAATTGTGAGATTGCATGGTCTATGTTTTATAGATCGATGGGATATGTTTCAGATCTGTTTCGCTAGGCTAGTAAACTGCCTCTAGTCCATGGGGACTCCATTGCAGCAATACAACAGTGACCAGTACTGTAGCTAGTGTGGCTACTTGAACATTGCCTTGTAGCAGCTACAGTAGGAATGGTAACTAGATGTTAGGAATGGTAACTGGGTTGTTAGGAATGATTAGGGTTTGGTTGGTTTTCTTAGGACTTTGTGGTTATAGGCTCCACAGTTTACTAATATTCATGGACCTCTCTGGTGACAGGGAGCAGGTAACAAGCAGTGCATGGTTAGACAGTATGCAGCGATAAATCACCAGAGAGGATCTGCGTTAAACGGTACATTACTTTCAGAGGTGGGCCGGTCTACTGCCCTTCCTCCCCTCCCACAACATGCACCCTTCCTCCAGTTATGCAAATGAGCTGCAGAACTACTTTCGTGAGGTTATATATAATAGTCTCTGCTTAGTCAATGTGGTTAGTTGGTCCCTAGCTGGCTCTTCATTCTTACCGCGTCACGAATAGTTTACAACGATGGTTGCCTTAAACCTGTTCAAATCTTGACGCAGTATAATGACATCCAAGAAACGGGTAACTTCATCCTCTGTTGTTCGGATAATTTAATGACCTGCAACCGGGTAATTTGAAATCACTCATGTTTTTATCTTCTCTCTTCTTATTCGTCTCCTCCAGACCAGTATTTCTGTAACTCGAGAGGCAGAGTCTGAGTTCACACCCGAGCGATGCTTTCCCGATTCTGACTTTGCTGCGTTTCACACAAAGCCGATGTTAAAAGGGTTAGTTTGGTCTTGTTCATTTTAGTTTGTTTTATGATTCATATATATGTCTATCGACTCGATTAATTAGTGCCTAGTCGTGCTGGATTCGGTTCGACAAAGAAATGTCATCATAATGTGATACAGAAGGAAGACGGATTACGAAGACATTAATCACAGCCGTAGAGCATACTACGATAACATACCATCTGTAATTGATCATCCGATGCAAAGTTGTTTGCCAAAAGAAAAAACAATGCAACAATTCTCAAAGCTAGATCACTAAAATATTGAAAGGGAGACAGTGAAACTTGATCTATTAAGTATTATCCCGGTTTGACTGCTAACATCGGAGTATACGATCGACCGGTGGATTTGATATAAATTGCATCCTTACAGCCGGCAGCAGTCGCCTGGCTTTACACGAAGACGGCGTATCGTGGATCACGATGACAGATAATCCTCTAATGAATAGCACCGCCATTCGAGAAGATCCTAACCGGAATATTCCTCAGGGGTCGTTGACTCTGTAATTGCAAGCATGTAGCCTCACATTGCGTCGTCGATGTAGAAGTTTGGTTAGATGGGTGTTCATCATTTCAAACACAACTGCATGGTGGCAACTTTGAGCCGCTTTGCACAGAAAGATTCTTTTATATCGCAGAGATGATATATTTCTTCTCAACTCAATTCAAGCAGGTTTAGCCCCAAAATGTGCTTGAAAGTGCTTGAAAATCTGCCCATTTAGAAATTTGGTTGAATATTTCGCAGAGTTAAACCACGTGCAGATCACTTGTACTGTATAGTAAGTTTCATGGCCAAGTGGCCAGAGGTGATTCAGGTAAAATCAAATGACCTGCAAATATGATATATGGATAGAAAACGTGTCATCTTTCAGGTCAGAAATGCATCTTCTTTAGGTACAACAATCCACCGCTAACTGCTTACAGTCTATGAAGC
Organism: Orphnurgus asper; assembly: GCA_027574785.1. Classification (NCBI taxonomy): domain Eukaryota; kingdom Metazoa; phylum Echinodermata; class Holothuroidea; order Elasipodida; family Deimatidae; genus Orphnurgus; species Orphnurgus asper. The sequence continues at coordinate 12,809 of JAODAG010105965.1, forward strand.
CAGTATTGGAAATGGTGCAGGTTGATATTTGTTAACTGCTCTCGATCGTCAGGGCTCTTACATAAAATGTTTACTGCCAAAACCCTTGGGGAGTAACGATATACTGAAGCTACATCTGCTGCATTACAGGCTCGTCTTCTCTATAGAACTTGCACTTGAGTATGTGTAAGTTAGGGGATAGGCTAGTATATATCTACATACTGTATACGTACTGTATACATACACTATATTACATGTACAGTACAGTAAATACCCTGCACTTGTCGTAACTTGTTGCTTAAAATCACCTCTGACCTCATAGTATGTCTTCAATAAACTGTTGCTCTATTTCGAAATGTATACATATAAACTAACATGTAATTACTCTTTGTGGCAAGCATTACTTACGTTTCTTTTGACCGGTGTAAGTTGGAAGATTTTATAGTTCCTTACAGTAGCCTATTTGTAATAACTCTGAAACAAAGTCATTAATTTCCAGGCTTTGTTTGAAAGCCAGCTCCCGGTTTGTTTAGTTTGAATTGTTTCAAGTGAGATTCTCGACACGGAAGTCCTCACGTGGATACGGAGGGTCGCAACTAGTTTTAATCGTTGTGTGGATCGGCTTAAGCCGCCACGCAGGCTGCAGTTCATTCCCGGTATCCGATACGGGTGATATACGGGTGATATACGGGGCATGGTTTTAATTGCCAGTGTATTGTGTCATTGCCAAGCGCCGGGACGGTGAGGTATCTTTGATGTCTTCGCTTACTATATAACCCGTCTAAATATCGGTCACTTGCTATGGCCGTTGTTTAGTTTCCACCGGGAAAAGAAAATGTTGGTACGCCTCAGTAACTACGTCAATCCGTTTGTTTGTTTGTTTGTTTAAGATGTTCAAATGTCAAGGGTGATTAGCAGGTGACTTAATTAGCTTCCCATCAATTTTTAATACTTTCATTAATTTTTATACCTGTTATAATCTCATAAATTTATACCGCAAAGAGAGATTAAAAAGGGGTTTTATAGGGCCTCTGCTGGATTCTATTTGCAAAGTGTTATTATAGAGAGATTTAAAGCCAAACTGCCTGCTTTTAAAATAACAGAAGCTTTTAGAAAGTGCAATCTCTTGTGGGAGGATAAGAGGGTGGTGGGTGGTGCAACGAGGGTGGGGGTTGATCTCCTTAAATTCTTCCCATAGTCTACAATTTTTATATATTGCAGCGATATCAGCACCAAAATTCAGCATTTTGGTTGAAAAAACGAGATTTAGGCACAATTTACCTTGCCCCCCCCCCTCTCCAGACAATTTGTGTTCAACTGTTGATTAATTGAAGATTAAAAAATGTTGAGGATTTGGAAAATTCATGACTTTTCGGGAAATTTTGCCACCGAAAGTTCGATAATGCGCAAACAGCCACTGCGCTTAAATTCTTCCAATAGTCTACATTTTTATATATATATGCAAGCAATAGCAAACTCAGCACATTTTGTTTTAAAGAGCCCCCGAAGATTCAGGCAAAACTTAATCTCCCCCCACCCCCTCCCAGAATTGAATGGAACATTTTGCTATGTTACAAGTCATTTAAAACATGGAGCACAAAGGATAGAAGATAGATCGGTGTGTTAACGGTCACGTATATACCACAGCAATCTGGATCCAACATAAAATCAGAATTTGACGTAGCTTAAAGATTTGTTATTTCAGGTTCAAACTGAGGGGGGGGGGGAGGGGGCCAACGGCTCCCAAATAAAAACGATCTGGAAATACCCCCCATTAATTTGGATGTAAACGTTGCACAACTGACTGGCCCCTGCTCTATATAGTAAACACTTAAAACAAAAAACTACTAAAAACAGAGAAAGACTCAAATCTACCCCCAGAAGCTGTTTCCCAAAGTTTTGTGAATAATTCCAGCGTCCAACAAATTCGACGGTTGCATTGAGGCCCCGCTCACCCGCTCTAAAGTGAATTAATAGACCGCGAGCGACGAGGCTCCGATAGGGTTTCTCAGTGGTTGGTGTATACGGCAAAGCATCCATCGATATGTGTGAAATTTAAATCTAAACTGTCGTCCGTTCCCAGGGCCGGATTAAGCATTTCGTGGGCCTGGGGGCTGAACTTTGATGAGGGGCCTATGAGATGTGTGAAAACGTCTCTTAAACTTACGATTAAATTGCAACTTTCCTTGCATAAGGCAGACCTACTTAGTTTCAAAAACAAAAAGTGTATAACATAGACATAAAATATTTTTCCCATTGTCGCTTGTGTGGCCTATTTTTTCAGTTGGCCTGGGGCTGGAGCCCCCTCATCCCCCGCCTTAATCCAGCGGTGGCCGTTCCAATGGGTTTTGTTACAAATCGTAGAAACCATGGAAATCATTCGACCGAACGAAACAAAATGACAAATTTATCGATTAAGAATTACTTGAAGAATTATCAACTACGACCATTAGCTGTTGGAATAATATCTCCAAGAGGAAATTTTGCCCAAAGAAAAGGGTTGGTACAGGTAATATCCTCTCTACTGTTTATTGAGTACAGCATGTAGAGTACTGAAGATTGATGACATTAAATGATATTATTAACCCTCTGCTCTGATTGTGTAGCACCCTGAATTAGCACCCCCATGTTGCTTAACTATTTTTTTATATTACTGACTGAGAGTTTATTGACTCAAGGGCAGTACTTTCTATCTGGACATTGGGGAAGTTGGTGGGCTAATTTGCCTATTAGCTGGCCCTGTAAACTATTCCAGAGGACAGCAGCCAGTCACCAACAATGGAGTGGGATAAACTATCACT
>JAODAG010106076.1:0-15588 GCA_027574785.1 Orphnurgus asper
ACGTTGCAAGCACCAACAAGCGATAGACAACCTCCCGAAACACTGAAGCCACTAACAACCCACATAGGGACGCCAAAGAGCAGTTTGCAGAACATAAAATGGTTAATAAACCAAATAAAACACCAACTAGCGATTACATGATCTTTGCCTTTAATAATTAACAAAGATGCGCTTCAAACGGTAATAAGCCGATTGAAGTAACAAACTAGGTTCATTGAAGCAAGAAGACGTTGCAAGCACCAACAGGCAATTGACAACCTACTCAAATCACTGATGCCGCTAACAACCCACATAGGGACGCTAAAGAGAAGTTTGCAGAACATAAAATGGTTAATAAATCTTGGCTTTTAATAATTAACAAAAATGCGTTTAATGCGATAATTGTAATAAGCTGATTGAAGCAACAAACTAGGCTTATTTGAAGCAAGAAGTCGTTGCAAGCACCAACAAGCAATTGACAACCTCCCCAAATCACTGAAGCCGCTAATAACCCACATAGGGACGCCAAAACGTAGTTTGTAGTAAATCAAGTCTTGTAGAACATAAAAAGGGTTAATAAACCAAATAAAGTACCTACTAGCATAACATGATCTTGGCCTTTAATAATTAACAAAAATGCGTTTCATGTGGTAATTGTAATAAGCAGATTGAAGCAACTCCCTTTCTGTCGGGCTGCATCTGGCTTTGAGAGATTGCAGGGCGTCAACATCTCCAGGGACCACTATCCCGTTACCCCTCAACAACGCAAAAACCTGCACAGTAGTTACAAACATGTTCCTTTTGGAACACCAACTTAACAATCTTGCCATGAAATGAAACCACTTGTGGACTATTGCTATAGCCGACCTGTAGTTGCGGATGGTGGATACTTGTTTCCCTTCCATGAACTCATTAAAGAAGATTGAAACTTCCTCTATTGATGCATCCAGGGGATCGACAGAGTTCCTTCTTGCCCAGAGGAAGAATTTTTTCCAACATTGTAAGTTTTGATGGTGGAGATCCTTCTCGAACCTGCTGCAATCTCCACAGTCTTTGGTGGAAGGCCTGCTGCCTGTAAGCATTTCCTGATAAGCTCCAGGCACAGAGATGGAGTTCCTCCTGGTTCTGTTGCCAGATCCTGTCCTTTGCTTGGGTCCTTCGAACGGGAAGGCCGTAAACTTCCTGCCCTGTCCAGCTGAATGAGAGGGTGTCGATTTTCCAAGCTTTGGGGATGAACCTCCTTGTTGCAAAGATCTACGAAGTGGTCTATTGCCGGTCTTCCGAAGAGCTCGAAGACGTGGTCTGCCCGGCCAGGTGTGATACTCGCAGTGTGATGTTGAGAGGGTTGCAATTCCTCGTGATGGTCGTTCACCGGATGATTTTCCTCAGGGAGAAGGTCCGGAGGCACCTAGTCCTCCAGGGTTCTTACTTTTAACGTCCCTTTTTTGTCTTCTTCCAGGGGCTCGTCTGTCTAAACGGTAACCTCTGACTGTACGGAGCAGTTGCCGTGAGCTTGAAGTCCGTATCTTTTATAGCGTTCTTTTTCTCTGCTTCCACCTGGAGGTTCGGCTGGAACTCTGAAAAGGTCGTTTCTCTGGAGCAAATTCTCAAAGGTCTGTTTGATGGACTCTTACCACGGCCCGTACCACTTTGTTGAGGGACAGTTCGGATCTCTTGGCTTCGGGAGGTATTGAAGGCTTCCCTTGGAATGTGTGTTCTCATGAGCGGCTCGTCCGAGTCTTGACTCCGATTTGACTGGTGATCCGCGTTCGCCCGGTCGTGGTCTGTTGGAAGAACGTCCTGATTGTCCAATGTTTGGAAAACTCTCGCATGTGGTCTCCGTCCAAATTATCGGACGATCTCGATCTTTCTTGAGGATCCTCTTTACTCTCCGGTTTCGGTCCCGGTCTCCGGAACAGGCCTCCTGCACTGGGTCTAGCGGCTTCTCATGCCGAATCGGCTTCTCATTACCAATCTAAGGATTGGGTGATCTTCCGGGTTCTGAAGGATCCCCGTCTTCTCTGAGCACGGGAAAGTCTTCCGTGCTCAGTGAGTATGGCCTGACTCCCAAATCTTCGACAAGGCATCAGATAACCTCCTGAGCCCATCGGGCTCATTGTGGTCATTGCCTGGTCGATACAGAAGTTCTGGGACCATGTTCTCCATGGCTCTCCGAGCCGGTGGCGATCCAGCGGATCTAAGGCTGGTTCCTGCGTGGCTCTCCGAGCCGGTGACCTTAGCGATTTCTTTTCCCTCGGTTTTCTTGGACTTCTTGGTCCTTCCTGTTCTTTCTTTAATCTTGTCCATCCCAGGAGGTGAACGGTTTAAAGCGTCTGCAAACCGAGCACGGCAACCTGAACGACTAATTAAAGGAAAACATACATGCATGCATGGCAAAATTGTGTAATATTATACTCGGTTTCTGTACATTCTTGAGAATTCCGGGAAATTTTTCCCTAGAAAGAATCATGTAGTGATAATTGTGGAAGGATATTTTACTGAATGAAAAGACGGTAAATGCCTATAAACAAGTAGAGAAAACTCAGAGAATGGAGTGATTCCACACCAAATCCCAATAAGTAGGCAAATGAAGTGGAATGGTTGGGCGTACATAACATGAAGAAAACAATTGAACTGTTAACGACTTTCACGCACCCACGGGTAGCTTAGGCTCCCCGGGCATAATAGGCGGAGATAAAACAACAAAAATACATGCGAGTTAAAAACGAAAAGTTTACTCATCCCGAAAAAACCTAGAGGATATGGTTGTTGTGGTGTAAGTGAGGATATTTTTGTTCTTTTCTGTAGATTTTGGTACGAAATATTCGATTAAAAAAGGTCCTAAATATGCCAGACACTATCACATTACATCCGTGAGGGTGGCAAAATAAGGGGGAGGAGACCACTACAGTGTTATTAGATTATGCCAGTTGCTAGATCACCGTAATAAAAGGGTCATACATATGTATATGAGGTAAGGGGGTATGTGTTGTAAATTCGGGAGTTACTTGAAGGGAATCCATTTTACGATTTAAGTAGACAGTGCAGATGAAATCGACATGACACTGATAATGACACTAACGTTAGCGATGGTAACAGACTTAATTTGGCTAGCCACAACATTGTGCCTAGGCACAACATTATAGGCTAGATGGGGATGCTGCATGTAGGGAATCTAATGGGACAAGTAGGCATTAGACAAGAGAGTGGGCCTACGAATGACTTCTCTCCAGAGATTTCGTGCAAGAGGTTGGTCCAATCACATGTCCAATAACTTTTACAAAATCTATCCTTGATTGATTGATTGATAATATGGGCCTAAAAAGCATTAGTTTCTTGGGAAGGACAAATCTGTCTATCCACCCGCAGAAGTAATTCTCTACTTTTGGAGGTGAAAATGAAGGAACAGGGCAATATATCTGCATGCCTGAATAAACTATGCACCTACCCGTCACAACTCTCAACAATATTTCCCTGTCTTTGCCAAGGCAACTTGGTCAAATTATTATTATATTTTTCCTGCAGTAAAAACTGACAATTAGTTCTTGACATATTAGTTATGTGTCAGTAATTGTGTTTACAGCTCTGTTGCAACATAACTTTGAACTGAGTTGGACAGAGATGGTGTTCCAAAAGTTCAACATAATGTTTAACCTCTGGAATACCAAGCATTTCTCATGCTTGTTGCCATGTGCCCATGCTGTCCCAAAATGTGGATATTACCATAGTCCTGTCCACACCTGAATACCACAAGTAGATATTGACATGACATTTCAAAGATAAATTAAAACCTTGTTATTTTTTGTTCTTATCTATTTTAATATTTTCTAATTTTTTGTTCATTTGCATCTCATTTCATAAAATTACACCTTTACGAATAAAAAAATTCGATTCCATGGATCTGTTTTGCCTCTTCTTCTTCTTCATCCAGCACTTCGAAGTACCTCAAAATAAATGAAATGTAATGTAATATATTACATCTAGTACTTTATTTTTCGGTAATAAGTTGTACTCACTATTTCCTATGTCTCAGCATGATAAGAGTTGAATGTGGTTTGTGGTTTGGAAGTAGCATGTGAGAATATACTGACAAATTATTGAATGATTTTTACAGAGTGTATTTACAAGAAAGGGTACACATATTGCCCCAAATCCAGGTTGTATGTATATATAGTACAAATTTGTTGATAGCTGTTTAAATTAAGTTATGAAGATTTTAAGCTATTATAATCCAATATGCCATATGGTCCAGATGGAGATCGTATCCAAAGTTTTTATTTCAATTAAGTTAAGACCTTAACCATTTACTTTCATACTTCAAATACAGAAATGCTTTGGAAACATAGCTGTATTACTGCCCTGCATAACAAGCTAACTTTTGTAATACACATGTACCAGACAGTGTGATCTTCCCCCATCACCCGACCCAACCCATTCATCTAGTTTTTTCAGAACAAAGTTAACCTAAATTCATACTATATGAATTCAATTAATCCCTGTCTATACATACATGGTCTATAATATTTAATTTGTCATAGATACCATGCAGATCTCTACACCCCAATCCATCCATTACTGTCAAGAAGATCCACACACCATATATTTGTATTTTTCTTAAATGTAAGTACCTATAAAATATTAACATATTAAAATACTAATAATATTATATTACTAATAATATTTGCGTAGAAATAATTAAATGATAAAATCTAGTGGCAGCTCCCTGGTAAATTACTGTAGCACCCACTACAAGCATATTGATATCGCAGCAGTCACAGATAAATGTGACTATTCCAGCATTGTGTAACTGTGTAAACAACGATGGCCATGGGAGCTTGAAACAGGAATTCGGGTTAGAATTTTATTACCGCACTTTTGTAAGAGAAAGTGCTGGTTGGAGATTCGGCAAGAGACGAAATGTCCAGACAATATTTTTTTTATTTATGGTTTGCATTTGTTACCGTGAAGAGCCGTATCAAACTCAGCGAGCCTGAAATTCCTGCCGTGACACATGTACTGTGGGATAATTTAAAGAACGCTGATGCGTAAGAAATGAGTTCGCACGCACAAATATATGGAAGGGATATGTATACACTCAGAAGGTATGTGTGGACGGTAGGACGGTACACGGCAAGATGTGTGTACGTGGAAAGGTATACACTATAGGAAAGTTATGAACACAGAGAATTATGTGCACGTAAAGGTATGCATACGGAAAGTTTGTACGCATGCCAATTGTAAGGTGCTGTTGTGTGTACCTGTTTTTAACAGAATATTTAATTACTACACGACTACCAACAATGTCAATGGGATCCACAATTCAAATGTATGACACTTACAAAGTTCAGAAGAAAAAAAAATATAGCTGAGATCGGTCAGAAAGTTTTACGTACATAATGGATTTACCGAACCTCGCCAAGCAATTACTGAAAGAAATCAATCATGAAATATTTATTACAGAAATAATGTATTACATTAAATAGAGATGATGAAAAATATGATTAATTAAAACAAAGGGTGAAGGATTGCTTGCAATATATCATCTAATTATAGAAAAACAATACGGCAAAACAGTTTTAAGGTATTATGGATCCTTAACACCTCGGTTCCTATAGAAAGGGCTAAGATTGAATTCAAATGCATTTGGTATCTAGTTGGAAAACGTGACATTGTGAAATACCACGAAAAGAAAATTATTGCACTAAACGCTTACAATTGAAGTCACTACCTCCAATGCCATGTAAAAAAAGGTGGCATTGGGACAAGTCAGAACCACAATTATGCAACAACTGTGGTAGAGACCTTATGGAAAAACCGGTTACATTTAAGAAAGTAGAATACATTATGCTTTCACCTGCAGTGATATTTCCATATAAATAGAAATTATTAAGTAGTTTACCAGTATTATGAAATTCCATATCCTTTTACTATACACAGGTATAACACCTAACAGCATTGATGGCAGACCATTTAACAACTTTATATCTGCTATAAATGTTATCACAATGTAAATACATGGCTTTAAATAGTATCATACATATTCGACCCTTGGTTGTACAGGTTGATACTTCACCAGATAATAACACCCTTTGGAAATGTAATTGTTTCACCTTCTTCTACTACAATTGTGACCTCATCACTCCTTTTTGAATATAAAATGGTAACTCCTTCTAGGAGGTAGATAATAATGTTAAGTTTCGTAACACCCTTTGGAAATGTAATTGTTTTACCTTCTTCTACTACAATTGTGACCTCATCACTCCTTTTTGAATATAAAATGGTAACTCCTTCTAGGAGGTTGATGATTTCTACCAGTTGATCAATGTTATACTTATTCTATCCATTCTAAGAATATTGCTTTTCGGATGGATATCGAATGGTCTGTCAAAATCTGTAATTATATCTGAATAAGTCATGTTGCTTGTTAACTCGAAAATCATATATAAGATACACAAATTTTATATATTTATATATTATTTGTATATATTACATACTAATAAAATGTTGCCAAACTTTTTTCGAAGCAATCCATCCAAGCATTACAGAGTGGGTGGCGTTTATTCATATAATAAATAAATTGTGTGGTTCGAAGAAGAACCAATTATAAGCATTTCTGATGATCAAACCTTTACAGCTAACTTTTCAAATTTATTTGAAAAATGTAAATTACCACCCGTAAACACAGAAAACAGAAGTAGTTAATAATTGGCGTAACAATCAAATGCAATTTTGGTAAAATCAATTAAATTTTCTGGTGTGCGACCACTGGATGCGGTGCGAGTATAATGAAATGATACGTAAGTTTTATTCATTTTTTTTACTTGTAGAAGATTGTTAAAAGAAATGAGTTGTTCGACTTTATTTTAAAATCATTCGAACATTTTAACAATGATTGTATACATAAATATTTGTAGGCGTTTTCATGTTGATAGTGAAACCAACTGGAAACAGCAGATTGGTAAACGTAGCAATTCTTTAGGAACAGCATATAATTAGTGTTGGGGGCCGATACTGCAAATATCGGTTTTTGCCGATATCCGATATTCCAATCACAATATCAGCCGAAATCTGATATTGTAAACCATGTTTTAAGGTCAGAAATCATCGGTTCCGTTCAGATCATCATTATTCATTGTTACGCAATTATGTGGAATAATTTGTGGTTGACGTTTTCAAGTTGTGAACCCCAAACATGACAGCTGCAGCTTTAACTTGTTACCAAAATGTCTTCATTCTATGTATAAACTAGTATAACTTTTAATCATACTACTTCCTGTAGTGTTTATGGTCTGTACAATTATTTCTAGGTCATTCACACGTACTATTCCCCATTGAATAAACTAAACTCTTTCCTAATCTCTAAGAAAGATTTCAAGCATAATTTGTGCAGCAAGTGTTGCTTCATTATCCAATGTTCGTAACAAATGGTTTATACTAATTAGCAGAATTGACTTTTTCGATGGTTTTTTATTTTGGGATTTTGCATTTATTCCGTATAGGCGCAGTCACATGGAGTAGGCTTAAATCCTGTATTTAGTTTTACCCCGAGCATGTGAATAATGGAGTAGGATCGAAGTAGGGCCCAAAAGAATCTTGCAATTAGGCGGAAGTTATGGTAATTAGGACAATATTTCGCTCGATAAAAATGCTGTATCGTTTTGGCGCGTTGGCCGGACCTGCCAGTAACATATGTACATACATACCTCAGGCACTCACAATGTTGTTGTCCATATATGGTCTTTAAAGTGTAGGTTCGGTTGGAGTTTTGTATCTTATTTTATGATCGGACCGATAGCTGTAGAGTTTATTGGCAAAACACGATCGATATTGCTTTTACCAATGTGTAATTATTCGTCAGCTCCGACATTCTAACGCTGTTACAGTAGCCATCATAACTAGTCTACTTCGTACATTGTAATGTTCTGATATGCAAACAGTTGCATGATCGATATGCAAACCGTATTGGTATTCTCAATAACATCATAATAATACCACACCACCACATGTGATGAACACACGCCATTGATGGTCTGTGTTTTCTCCCGCTAGAATGCCAAGTGTTTGTAATACATTAAAGCGGGGAATTCCGGCCTGTAAATTTGATACACATCACGTAACAAATGCACACTTTTTTGAAAAAAAACATTGTTTGTAAGGAATTTGTCTTTGGCAGTTTGTCTTTGGCAGTTAATAAATTTTTGGCAGTTAATAAATTTGGTTTGACTACTGTATAACTTGCACAGATCTAAGATAAATTTTTAATATATTTAGGATAGGCTGATTTTGAAATGGAAAGTTCAATATCGGTTGGAGAGTATCGGAGTACAAATTTTGCCGATACTGATATTCAACCGATAACGCAAATATCAGCTGACACCGATATTGAAAACTGACAATGCGCCTAACACTAAGAGTATTATTGGAATGGTGGTGCAAATCTGTTCCAGGAAATAATTATGATTCCTCAAAAGATGAATATTCCATATAATAGCAGACATGAATATTCTGATTCAACAGTAAAGAGTTTTGGAGAAAACCACCCATCTAAATATTCAGTATCATATATCAAACAAAATAGTAGCGATACTGGCATTATTTTAGATACTAGTAGCGAAGGATTTTCAGATATTGGCATTGAAACGACTAATGATTCTATAAGAACATTTGTCTACGGAACAGATGTGCAGCGTCAATTTGTTAATATAGTAAATTCTATTAACTCACCAATAGACTTACCTCAAAGGATTGATAGATATTCAAACAGTCTTAAAATATGTAATGTCAAAACTTTTTATTGTTACTACTATCAGATATAACAACATATTAATATAAAATAATAATATAAAATTGGACAAACATAATCTTAATAGTATTGATCTTGAACAGATAATATTACTAGAATCTTACTAAAATCCTGTTGAAAACTAAGGAAAATAGAATGTCTTAATGATCCGTGAGGAAAGCTAGGTGAAGTTGTGGGAAGGTGGAGGGTAATAAAAATAGCGACACCCTGTTCTCTGAAAAGTGTTTTTATGTTTCTACAATGATTCTACAATTCTATTAATAGTTTGTTTAATTTTGACTTCTCATACTATTTTCTTTGGAACTTACCACCTCTATAATCTTGCAATCTTGCATCACTTTCCAATTTTAAATCTTTTATTTTGCTTTTATCACCTTCTTTACCAGGGGAAGTTTTCTAAATTATCCTCTAAAGCTTTAATTTTAGTGAACAAACAAAATGGCGGTTTTTATTGCAAAGATCGTGATTCTTTTGAAAATTGTTTAAGAAAAAATGAAAGACAAGAATAAATAAGAAAAACAACTTTGTCAAGTAACTTGACAACGTTAACAACCTGTCAAGTAACTTGACAAAGTTAACAAAACAACTTGACAAGTACTTGGAAACAACTGGACAACAGCTTGAAAACAATGTACTTGTAAGTACTTGAAATATACTTGAGAACAACTTGTAAAGTAACTTGACAAAGTTAACAAACAACCTGTCAAGCACTTGAGAAGTAACCTGCTTGTTAACTTGTTAACAGAAAGTTAACAGGGCCAAGACCAACAAGTACAATAGTTCCGATTCCAAATGTTATGCATCAGGCTGATCTATTATTTTACCACATGATACAGTAGGTAAGAAAACATATAAATAAGCATTATCTGTAACTGATGTTGCATCTAGCTGAACCATTAACTGATAAAACTGCGTGTACAATTTGGAAGTGCATTTGAAAAGATTTATTAAAGAAGTCCATTAATGTATTGTAAAATTTATAAAATTATAAAAATTATGAAAGAATTTATGGATGCTGTAAATCTGTTGTAATAAAAAGAGGCCATATTGTTTTAAAATAGTAGACAAGGCAAGAAATTCCTTACCCCTCGTATTTTTCAATATTATTATTCAAATATAATATATAGTTTTCTTCCGTAAATAATTCATAATTGATTTCTGTTGTTTTGGAGACCCAAATATTCAAAAAATTCCTCAGCCATGTTACTTAAAGTATATAAAATCTTTGAAATGTAAGCAATAAATAGACACTTGTGTAAAAATCATTTTATTGTAATCTCAAATTGATATGGGCAAAGTATAAAATGATAAAATTCTCGGTATGAATTTTGTTTGATCGGTGACTATATTTGTTTTGTACCACCAAAAAACAAAGAAAAGAAATAAAAAGGACATGCATTTGAAGGGTCGTAATATAGTTTACGGAAAGATATGTACGTGCGGAACGGTAAAAGTACGCATGGATTGACCGCTAAGTACGCGAGAAAAGGTATACACACCAGGATTTGTACGGGGAAAGGTTGAACATGTATGTATACAGAAAGGTGTGCATTCGGAGAGTATATACACGTGGAAAAATGTTTTAGTCACATTATCAAGGGAAAGTGATTACATCAGGCCTTGACAGGAATAACTCAAACTTGTCCTTGTGGGCAATTTTTGTTGTTAATCTCAACCTATTGTTTTCCCATGAACAAGATATAACTGCAGCTCAAATATACATGACTTCATTTACATATGTCAAGAAACAGGAGAATTTTTTTTTTTAATAATTCATGTTTTGGATAAAGTTTGTGAATATCAAGTGTAAAATCACTGCATGCTATTGAAATCTTATTAATAAACAACATATGTTTGGAAAGACAATGAGTGTGTGGTGATATGGAAATAAACAAGAAATTAATAAATAAACAGGATATAATGAACAGGAAATAATAAATAAAAGTGATTCCAAATTGAGGTACATGAAACTGACATTTAAGGTTTGCAGAATAAAACCCCTTTGTTTAATATAGTTCAGGAAATAATGAACAGGAAATAATATATAAAAGTGATTCCAAATTGAGGTACATGAAACTGACATTTAGGTTTGCAGAATAAAATCCCTTTGTTTAATATAGTTCAGTAGAAAGTAAACTTTGTCTTAAGACTTACGTCAATGTTGTATTTTCAACCTTCAAACCACTCTCCCGGCAAAGAGAGGTCCGACCTGTGGCATTGGTCAGATCTGGTCTAAGAACCACTGGAGCTGGTCCTGATACCACACTAAGGCTGGGTACATCAGTAGCTGAAAAGACAAGTGGCAATATTCTCTAGCATTCCTTGTTAGATCAAAAATTGTTTTTGTTTAGAGTTGTTTTCTTCAGGTTAGGTTACTCAGTGTAGGACATTTTATCTTCAGATGAACCCTTACCAATCTTCTTTCACCTCCTCCTGTTTGCTTACAGATGAATCTAAAAGAGAGTATACAATGTTGGCCTCCCTGTTTGTTTCACATCTTCACCCTGTATTGTGTGATGCTCCATGATGCATGAGCGGTATTCCTTGACATATGTTGATCTTCGTATCCTCCATACGTCGAGAGTCCGCTGTACGATGGACAACATGACTTGAACATTGTTTGACAATGAGTTGGACAACATGGATAATGTGACTTGGACAATTGACCTGAATAACATGATTTGGAAAATGTGACTTAAGTTAAAGCAAGAGACACAAACCAAATTATTGAAATATAATAATTTAAACTGTTGCTTTCACTTCCTGTCGTTTAAACTGATTGCAGCATCGGTACCCTAAATGGAATATCAAAATCTATAGGTTTACTGAGAAGTGAATTTCTCTTACCATGTAATGTGTGTGTCAAACTTTGACTCTGGCTGATCCGCATTAAGTTAGGAAAATTTTGTCCTGATCCTCCATATGGACCTGTGTAAGGATATGACAGCATAGTGCATGAAAAACAGTAACAGATCTCATGTCAGTAAGTCTTGATCCCGACAGGTGGAACACTAGGCAAACTAACTTAACATTACAATTAGGACCATGTAAGATTGTAAATTTACTGCTCTTTTTATTTTCATCCCAGTACTTGCACAAATTAGCTTTCATACAGGTCACACAAAGTACTTCTTTCCATCAAGTCTTAATTTCTCTTTCAAAAGACATCTAGTGATGCTTTGCAAATGTTTTCACTTTTTCACAGCATGTGAATCAAAACAAAAGAATGTATATAAAGCAACATAAAAATATCTGGACATTCATAATAGTGTGATAAATTAAATGAACTAGCCTCGGAATAAAGAATCTTAAAAGTGTGTGAATGAAATTCAAATGCTTTCAGTTATCAAGGCCCTGAAGTAGAAATGTTGACATGGGAAAAAATTGTCTAGGCATTATTTTAAAATTAAAATATAGTTACGAGAAGGTTATATCATTCTGATTATAAAGCCTTCAATGTGAACCTATGAAATGAGCATTTTTTAAACCTCTATATTACCAAAGGATTACCTAAGAGCAATATTTTACTCAAATATGGACAAATGTAGTAATTAATCAAATGTTTCCATCTTACACTCACCAAATTCTCTTCTATAATCATCGTTGTATATCCTCCTAGATGGTGGTGCACTTCCAATACTTAGATGACCATCACTCCCTCTCCACTCATTGTGTGCATTAGCAGTCATGTTCAAGTTCATATATGAATTAGACCTGTTTCCCACCATCGGGGAGGGTCCTCCACCCCGTCTATCATTCTCCAGCATGGTGGTAACACTTTTCCAATCTACAATTGCACTATGATCTCTCTGAGATGATAATCCTTTCCTTGGCATCAGACGTTGCCTTTGGATCAGACTGCAAGAGGATGTCTCTGTTGGTCTGGTATAATACTCAAGAGAATTGGTACTGAATCGTACCACCCTGGAAGACTGGAATGGTCTCCCTGTATTACCCCTGGCTGGAGGATGTGGATACGTTCTGTTGGAAGTAGTTACCTGATGAAAGAAATCAAGCTATAATTAGACCAACAAATCAGCATTGTCTACGATAGCTTGCACTGCCTAATTTAATTTGGTGGAAAAAGTTTAGTTAGTATACAAAGGGCTAATAGGAAGCCTAATAGAAAACCCTCTCTGGGTATATCGTGGATGAACACCGGCTTTAACAAGTGTTGTCTCTTCAACCACCTTCATAGGTTAATGAGGTAGACATGTAACCATCCATTCCATCCTGCTTCTGGGACTGCATGTTAACATCCCCATCTGATAGACATGAGTGTACCTCAAGCTTTCTCAAAGACTGGGGAAGTGAGAGCAAACTGATCATCAATACTGTACATGTTCTAAACAAAGTTATTGTGACATCAACCAAATGGAAATCGAACCGAATCAATAAACACCAAGACGAAACTTATCACCACTGCGAAGTAGCTGTGCTGAACAAGTTATGCCTGGGAATCGAACCAGCAACCTTTGGTGTAAGAAGCGGACCACTCATACCACTAGACCACACTCTAACCTCAAGAGTTGGCTGTGTACAAGCTGCCAAAATAAACCTCAGATATCAATCAGCTGCTGCCATAAAAACAGAAGGAAACTGAGCAATAACTTCTAGTCTACACACCAACCATTGATTTAATCATCCACTAGACTATCTAAGACTTTCTAATTAAGGAATAATTAGACAAACTGTTAATACAGTAGAGACACCAAATTACAGAATTATGAATGAGGAGAAGACAGGTCCATTATTTTGTCATATTTGGAGTCAATATGGTTTATTTGGAAAGAATTACTAGCGATTATTATAGTGTCATAAATTGAGTTCGAACACCACATTTAGATTGAGAATGCTAGGTGGGAAGTAAAATATATAACAAAGGTATATTTTATGTTATGTTTTTATAACCTTTGACAACAAAATTTCCAAAAATATCCTAAAGATGTACAAAGTGTCTAATGAGGTTATAGCAGCTGATGCACTGTGCATGCAGACAATAAGACAACACAGCACCTACAATCTGAATCAAAGTTGGGACTACATTGATTAACATTGGTGATAAAGAAGTTTACAATAAATAATATAAATAAAGGAGGCAAATTTGAAGCTGGTACTGTATGTAGATGTGCTAATGATAAGGAGGAGGTGGCAGATGTGAAGCTGGTGCTGTAGAAGTGTTAATAGTAGGGAGGAGGTGGATGTGATGCTGGTGTAGTAGATGTGCTATTGATAGGAAGGTGGTGGATGTGAAGTTGGTGCTGTAATTGTGTTAATGATAGGGAGGAGAAAGAGGTGGCTGATGTGAAGTTAGTACTGTAGATGTTCTAATGATAGGGAGGAGGAGGTGACAGATGCTAAATCAAATAAATGCTATAAGTACTGCACCATAACAACAGTCAACAATGGTGAATTAGAAATTATTTGACAAGAATTTCAAATGTTGCCTTACATATGTTTGCCTTTCAGTATTCTTCATTGTGCCAAAGGTACCTGGAGTACAATAGAGTAGCCTATAGACATGCTCTACTACTCCTAATCCCCTGACAAGATTATCCCTTTGTAGTAATCCTCTAATCCTATCTAATTCATCCTCCTCCAGAATATCCAGAGGTTGTGAGGTATCAATTTGTTCTTGTTCTGTGTTCTTCATCTGAAAAATAGAAAAGAAAACACTTAATATTTACAGCTATTTATAGTTACAGAATACTGATATTGTAGATGATATAGCCTTCATGGGAGGTATGACATATAATTCTAATATATATAGTTATAGTATACTGACATTGTAGATTTTGTAGACTTAATGGGAAGCATATTCAATTTATAGTTACAGCATACTGACATTGTAGTTGGCCATCATGGGAGGCATTTTGAAATGTATAGTTACAGCATACTGACATATACAGCCATCAAGGGAGGGATGCAGACAATTCAAATGTATAGTTACAGTATACTGGTAAAGTAAACCTACTTTATGATGGCATATACAGATCATCTAAGTTACATAGTTACAGCTGTAGCAAACTATTATTTCAGCACTACCCCTTTAAGTTAACTTTTCTTTGGACTGGTTTATACAAGTTTATTACTTAATGTATTTCCTTGTTTTGTTGTGTCAACCCATTAATTCCTTGTTTTTACACTGTGACTTTTTTTCTGATTCTTGGCTCCAAAAGGATATGCTAGTAATTAAACCTTGGCTTATTGATTTCAAGTTGCTCACCTGTAAGACAATAAGCCTCCTTTGTTCTGGTATGGGTTTAAACCTGATGCTTCAATGTTCATCATTGACTCACTCAAGCAAGCCAGAAGTTTTACACTTTCTAGAAGTATTCACTATTTGGTTCGTTTGGTACCATCCAAGGAAGAGTATTTTCTTGTTATAATAGTTGCTTCCCAATTATTATTGTAATTTATTTCATTACGAAATTATCGTCCCTTGCCGAATTCTAACCCCATACCGCACTTTCTCTTTGAAAAGTGCGGTAATAAAATTCTAACCTGACTTCTGGTTTCACGCTCACGAGGCCATCATTGTTTCGCTCAGCAATGCAGCTCTGGAACTGGTCATAAACAATGACCTTGATTCATTACACTTATCTGGGACTGCTGTGGTATCAGTATGCTTGTAGTGGGTTCTTTTTCTACAGTATTTTACCAGGGAGCTGCCACTATATTTATTTTAATTATTTCTATGCAAAGAAATTGTACATTGGTTTGTTCGTAAGAGGATAACTCCAGAAACTAATTATTCCAAACAATACTTTTTATGGCAAGTTCGCATTTGTTACCGTGAAGAGCAG